>SZWC01003877.1:22790-36655 GCA_023375785.1 Penium margaritaceum | reverse complement strand
TAGAGAGCATGCTCCGCACCCAGCCAGCCAAGGGCCTTGATCCGGAGACCTTCCCTCTCCCATGCCCCACTGAGTGCATTGACTGCGCTCAGGGCAAGATGCACCGGTCCACGTACCCCCTCTCTTCTTCACGGGCGTCCGCCCCCCTTGACCTTGTCCACTCGGACGTCATGGGCCCTCTCCCCACTGAGTCCGTCGGTGAACATGGCCGCTATGTCCTCACTCTGACGGACGACTACTCTCGCTACCATTGGGTCTTCTGCCTTCAGCAGAAGAGCGATGTCGCCCGAACCATTCAGGACTGGCTTGTCCTTACGGAGCGCGAGTGTGGCTGCCCCCTTCGTTGCTTTTGCTCCGATCGCGGTGGCGAGTAACTGGGTGAGGCCACGACCTTTCTCGCCTCTTGTGGTATTCGTCATGAGACGTCTACGCCATACACACCCGCCCAGAACGGCGTCTCGGAGCGGTGGAACCGTACCATGGCCGACGCCGTCCGCACCATGCGAGTCGAGTCTGGTCTCTCCGATGGCTTCTACTTTGAGGCCATGGCCTACATGACCTGGGTCTGGAACCGGGTTCCCCACGGTCCCCTTCCCCGCCAGGCCACGCCCTATCAGCACTGGTGCGGTAGGCGTGCTGACCTCCGCCCGGCTCACATCTCGGGCTGAGTAGCCGTTGTGTGGCTGCCCGCCCCACAGCAGGGTGGCAAGCTCGCCCCCCGCGGATGGCCCTACACCTTTCTCAGCGTGTCTCGTTAGTCCAAGGCCTGGCGCTTCTGGGACCCATCCCGACACTGCATCGTCGAGTCCCGCGATGCCCTCTTTTTCGAGGACCTGTTTCCCCGCGACCTCATCCGCTCCGGCTCGTCCGTGTCCCTCCCGTCGCGTGGGGGAGTGGTGAGTCCGTCCTCCGTCCTGTCGCTTCCAGGTGACACATCACTCCGTCCCTCTGAGCCGGTAGCCCCGGTCGCGGCCGCTGGCCCCTCCGAGCCAGCTGACCCAGTCGCGTCTACTGNCCTGGCGCTTCTGGGACCCATCCCGACACTGCATCGTCGAGTCCCGCGATGCCCTCTTTTTCGAGGACCTGTTTCCCCGCGACCTCATCCGCTCCGGCTCGTCCGTGTCCCTCCCGTCGCGTGGGGGAGTGGCGAGTCCGTCCTCCGTCCTGTCGCTTCCGGGTGACACATCACTCCGTCCCTCTGAGCCGGTAGCCCCGGTCACGACCGCTGGCCCCTTCGAGCCAGCTGACCCAGTCGCGTCTATTGGCCCCTCAAGGCCGGCAGCCCCAGTCGCGTCCGCCGGCCCCTCCGGGCCGGCAACCCCACTCGCGTCCGCTGGCCACTCCGGGCCTGCAGCCCCAGTCGCGTCCGCTGGCCAGTCCGAGCCAGCTGCCCCAGTGGCGTCTACTGGCCTCTCCGGGCCGACAGCCCCAGTCGCGTCCGCTGGGCCGGCAGCCCCAGTCGCTTCTGATGGCCCCTCCGGGCCGACGGCTCCAGTCGCGTCCGCTCCCCCCTCCGGGTCGGCAGCCCCAGTCGCGTCCGCTGGTCTCTCCGGGCCGGTAGCCCCAGTCGCTTCCGATGGCCCCCCGGGCCGACGGCTCCAGTCGTGTCCGCTCGCCCCTCCGGGCCAGCAGCCTCAGCCGCATCCGCTCGCCCCTCCGGGCCAGCAGCCCCAGTCGCGTCCACTCGCCCCTCTAGGCCTGCAGCCCCAGTTGTATCCGCTGGCCCCTCTGGCCCAGTAGCGCCTGTGGCGTCTACTGGCTCCTCCGGACCAGTAGCACCGTCCGCCTCCGTCGACTCGTCGGACTCAGCACCATCTTCTGCACGACCGCGCTACACACGTGGTCCAGGTGGCAGCCTCAGACCTCGGCCGACAGTGAGCGCGCAGACCGTCACTCCGCGTTTCGTGGCGCCTCGACCCCCTGTGGCTCCACGTGTCTCCTCCACTCCCACGGTCGTGAGTGGGGACCCTAGCACAAAGGCTCTCAGCTTGACCACTTCTGCCATTATCGCAGACCTTCACCCAGGCTCTGCTTTGGGGTACGCCATGCTTCATCACGAGCATCGGCATGCTGTTGTGGCTGCACTCGCACGCATCCCACCTGGGGCTCGTGATGCACATGCCCTCTCAGTCCGGTCCACAACGCGCCCAGAGGACCCTTCTACCCTACGCGAGGCTCGAGCCTCATCTGAGGCCGACATTGGGATGCTGCCTGTGCCAAGGAGCTCGCCGCTCTCCAACAGCACCACGTGTATGACCTCGTCGACCTCCCTCCAGGTCGGAAAGCTATTGGTGCCAAGTGGGTCTTTCGGCGTAAGTGGAAGCCCGACGGATCCTTGGACAAGTACAAGGCCCGTCTCACAGCAAAGGGGTTTGCTCAGGTCCCTGGGATCGATTACGACCAGATCTTCGCCCCAGTTGGCTGGTTCTCCACTAGCCGGGCATTGTTCAGCCTGGTTGCCCAGCACGGGTGGGAGCTGCATCAGATGGACGTGAGTAACGCATTCCTCCATGGCTCACTGGAGGGTGAGGAGCTCTACATGACGCAGCCCCCAGGCTTCGACGACAGCACTGGGAGAGTTTGGCGGCTGCGGAAGGCCCTCTATGGCCAGAAGTAGTCGCCTCGGTGCTGGAACCAGGAGATCAATAGTACGCTTCTCCGTGGCGGCCTCCAGCACAGGACCGCTGACCCCGCACTGTTCATCAGCCCGCGAGGTCAGACCTTCGCCGCGGTTCTGGTCTACGTCGACGATCTCCTCATTGCGTCGCCAGACGCAATAGCCATCCAGCACGTCAAGGACCTACTTCACGCCACTTACCAGATGAAGGATCTCGGGTCTGCCCGAGTCTTCCTGGGCATGGAGCTCGAGCATGATCGCTCTCAAGGCATCCTGCATGTCCACCAAGCTACCTATGTGCAGACCCTGTCCACTCGCTTCGCTGAGGACTTGCCCTTTGTGCCCAGCGCATCCTCACCCATGTCACCCGATGGTCAAGTGAAGTTGAAGAGTCATGACCCAGCTGTTGTGGCGGAGCCAGTTGATGTGACCACGTATCTGCGGGTCATCGGGTCACTGATGTTCCTGGCGACGACGACGCGCCCAGACATCGCATTCGCCGTTAACTTCCTGGCCCAGTTCTCTCAGGAGCCGCGTCACCTCCACTTTGAGGCCGCGATCCGAGTACTGCGCTATGTCGTCTCGACCCCTCGGCGAGGCCTCTTGTTCCGCCGTCAGTCGTCCGTCATTGCAGTGGGTTACACCGATAGTGACTGGGCCGACAGTCCAGACGGTAAGAGTCGCACTGGGTGGATCTTTCTGGTCGGGGGCAAAGCTGTGTCCTGGCACAGTGGCAAGCAGGGATGCATTGCACGCAACACTGTTGAGGCTGAGTACGTGGCCCTTGGCTCAGGCGCGTGTGAGAGTGTGTGGTTGCGTCGTCTGTTGTCCGAGTTGCGTCAGTCTGTCCCATCCATCACCTTGCATTGTAACAATGAGAGTGACATGGCCATTGCAGACAATGACGGTGTGCATCACACTCGCACAAAGCACATCAATATTGAGTATCACTATGTGCGTTCGTTGTTGCACGATGGCAGCATCAGCACCGTGTGGGTTGAGACAGCACGGCAGCTGGCTGACTTCCTGACCAAAGCACTGAAGCGGGACTCGTTTAAGAAGGCTGTGAGTTCAGTCGGCGTACGTCCGTGACTTGCTTTCTTTGTCTCTGCCTGCACTTCCGCGTGTCCTGGGGGAGTCTGTGTGTTGACCGTGTCTCTGCCCGCCCATGTGCACTACGCTTGTGAGTCATGGGGGAGTTGGTTTTTGCGCTCATTGTGCTCTGTTGTGTCCTCCCGGCTTGTGTACATTGGCGTGCAGATAACTGACGGCGAGACTCGACGCTGATGGAGTGTCGTCCGGTGGAGCCGACGCACGCTGAGGTCGTCTCGCAGTTCGCTGGAGCCCCCTCTCTCCGACGACGTGTTCAGCTCCATCGGCAGGCCTCCTCGACGGTCGCGCAGCCGGCAGTCACTGCCACCGCAGTCGCTGTCTGCATGCGTCCAGTGCATACTGTCGTGCCTGCGTCGTCATGCGCTGCCTAGGGTCCCAGTTGCATGTTGCATGGCCCTGTTTGGCAGCATAAACCATCGTGGGTACTGCCTGGGTTCAGGCTGCCATAACTCCTCGCTACTGTTTTTCTAGCAGATTCTGACTGCACGGCTGCGTTCGCAGCGTCGGTTTTATGGTATGGTCCAGTTTTCAAGCAAAACGGACGACGCCCGGGTTTTGGGCTGTCGGCCGTCTGGCAGGCCTCACCGAGAAAACCTGCCAGCCTGAAATTAACTATTTTCTGATTGGCTGATGAACTGAGTAACAAGCTCTACAGAGCTGGGTGGGGGCTAGAACTTGGAGGGGTCCCCCATTGCTGTTCATTCTTCATTCCTAATTAGTTACTATCAGTTTCCAGCTGCTTTCTGGTGCTAACTCTGGCGCGCGCGTTTCTGAGTAATGAACCCAGAGCTTCCAGACTTAGACTCTAGAGCAACAGACTGAGGGGGCTGCTGACTTAAGCAACGAGCGTGGAAGCCCACACGCCGCATCAACAACGCTGCTGCCCCAACCTGCTGCATAGTTTTCCATGCTTAGTACCAGATGTACAGGAGTCCCTCATCTTCTGTGGGAATTTTTGTTTTTACACAAACAGCCCATCGCGTCACGAGGACCACAATATTCACTCCCACGGCCAAAGGCAAATTGTAGCTAGCCTAGACTAGCGAGTGTGGAGAGGAAAGGTACGGCACAATGCACGGTAGTGTGCACAATGCGCCATGGCTTAGTGCGGTGAGGTTAGACCAACAAGAATGAAAGTACCAAGTAACAAGCCACAGAGCTGTTACGAGGAGGAGAGAGTGAGCGAGCAAGCAACGAGCTGGATCTCGCTCGCCACCCTCGAAACTTGGTGGATTCCACCCCACCTGCCCACAAAAACGTTTCCTAGCATAATGTAGGTTATTGGCCAAGCAAATATCTTACTAGAGGGTGAACCCGGTTATGCTCACGGCACATCGTGCATAAATGCATGTGAGACATGCATGTGAGGCTGGCAAGCTCCACTTGAGCCACGCCATGGCTCGTCTTCCAAGTGTTGTTGTGTGTGTTATACATGCCTTACAATGACCCCTCGGCTCATGTCCATTCACGTGCAGATCCTTGAGATTGACCACGGCGGCAGAAGACCGGCGGCCGGCGGCAACGGACGTCCGGACGACTCTCGTACCTTCATGATTCATGCTGTGGGACAGCACATGGGCGTATAGCCTATCAAGATGTAGACCTTGTCGATGCGGTCGTTCTGGTTCAAACAGCTCATCATTCTGACGTGTCTGCAGGGAGTTATGGCCAAAACTGTCTTTTTGCCACTGTTTTGTCTTGCTAGAAAAACAGCGGCCTTGTGTGCTGCGTGGGTGTGTGCATCCAGTAGGGCCGCGACACTATTTAGGTTGCCCTGACCTCATTTTCTCTCCCTCTCTGCACAGTTCAGTATCTGCAGCTTCTGGCACTTGTGCTTCGTGTCCCTAGCCAACCCCTTGCTTTTCTCACCTTCACCGGCGTGTGCTAGGGAGCTTGCCGGCTGGCTTGTGTTGCTGTGCCAGAAACAGCAATGCTAGGAAGCTATCTTTTATGGTATCAGTAAGAAGATGCAAAGAAGCTTCCTCGCAAGAATCTCGTTGACCAGGCGTCAGTGCCTAATCAGACGGTGACGACGGTCACAAGTTCGTGCACGCAACGGCAAGAGTTTGGCTAGGGGACACAAGGCAAAGGATTGAATGCTTCAATAGCATTTACTGAGAGAGCTGACAAATGACAGATCCATGGCATAAGTACCGACCGCGGCGCACGACGGGTGTCGCACGCGGCGGTGCAAGATCTGTCCTGAAACCGGCCCAAAACCACTGTTTTGGCCGTAACTCTGTGCACACATGTTAGAACGCTACACCGTCTAAACCTAGACGTGCAAAATCACAAGCCGGACGCTACGACTGGTCACATGCATGCATCCGGCATCAAACGGTGGACACACAATGCAAAACATGCAAATCGGGCCCAGGGCCAGTCCACCGGTAAAGTCCTTCGTGTTGCAAAAAAACTGCAGGAAGTCCCAGGTAGCGTCCAGAGCTCTAAAACGGTCGTCGGTCAGCTACAAGCTGGTAGTCCGCCACCAGATGACGCACCGGTACCGCTTGGGTCCGCATCAGGGATCTGCACGAGTATGGACACGGCCGAGTGGTCACAGTAAACTGTACAGGTCGACAGAAACGTCACAAATCACAACACTCCCCCATGACCCGATGGTATGCATGTCCATACACGTATAGCATTGAAACGAGTACAACAACGCGTGCAACGACAGAACAAATGGCCACCACAATACCTCACTCTCAACCACTCTCAGGCAAGGGGCGAAGTCCGACAGAACGATGGCCACCAGGAACTTTCCACGTGCTAGTGCCTTCGTCAAGAAGTCAGCACGCTGCATGTCAATGCCAACCCAAATGACGGAGATCACTTGTCGCTCCAGCAGGTCCCACACAAAGTGATGCTCCACTACAATGTGCTGCGTGCGAGCATGGAAGACACCAGAGTTTTCCACAATGGCAAAAGCACTCTCGTTGTCGCAACGAAGCACAATGGCGGTACTGACTGACCCAGCTCAAGGAACAGGCGCTGCAGCCACACCGCCTTAGCAGCCCCTGCACCCAGAGCGACATACTATGCCTCCGATGAACTACGTGCAATGCACCCCTGCTTCCCGCTGCACGAGGACACAATGGTACCACCGAGCAGGAACACGTAACTGGTGCGACTGCGTCCGTCTGGGCTCCAGGCCCAGTCGCTGTCAGTGTAGCCATCAAGGACCACCAAACACTGCCGGCGAAAGCAGAGTCCGAGGTACATTGTGGAGACCACGTACCGCACCACTCACACAGCCGCATGGAGGGCTGTAGCACGTGGAGCCTGCAGAAACTGGGAAAGGAGGTTGACGACGAATGCGATATCCGGACGTGTGGTAGTGGCCAGGTACATCAGAGATCCGATGAGACAGAGGTACAAGGTCACATCCACTGTCTCCCCTAGCTGTGTGGGATCGTCCACCTTCAGGGCATCCTGCCCATGGGGTGTGAGAGGTGTGGAAGCCGTTGGCACGGTGCCAAGGACATCGCTGAAGCGCTCCCCCACAACACGTGCATATCGGGCCTGGTACAGCAGCACAGTAAGACGTCTGCGATCTCGTACGATCTCCATACCAAGAAACACCGCTGCAGGACCAAGGTCCTTCATCCTGTAGGCAGTGTGGAGGACGGCCTTTGCCTCCTTCACGGCCTCCAGTGAAGGAGACGCGATCAGAAGGTCGTCGACATAGACCAGGATGGCGGTGAACCGCTCAGGCATCCGGCGGATGAAGAGAGAGGGATCTGCCTCGCTCTGTACATATCGCGCACGAGTCAGGGTGCCACTGATCTCCTGGTTCCAACACCGAGGAGACTGCTTGAGGCCGTACAAGGACTTGCGTAAGCGCCAGACCTTGTCGCCGTCCTCAAAGCCGGGTGGCTGAGCCATGTAGATCTCCTCATCCAGAGAGCCATGGAGGAACGCATTGTTCACATCCATGTGGTGTAGTTCCCAGTCATGTTGAGCCACTGCACCAAACAAAGCTCGAGCTGAGGTCATACAATCGACAGGGGTGAAGGTGTCAGTGTAATCGATGCCCTCAATCTGAGAGTACCCCTTGACGACCAAGCGAGCCTTGTGGCGTTCCAGTGAGCCATCTGGCTTCACTTTCTTGTGAAATACCCACTTGACCTAAATAGCCTTCCTCCCAGGTGGAAGGTTAACTAAGTCGCAAACTCCGTGCTCTCGGATGGCGCAAAGCTCGTCCTCGCAGGCAGCACGCCAAGCGTCAGCATCTTGTGATGAGAGAGCATCCCTCAGTGTGCCCAGGTCAGGCGCCAAAGAGGGAGAGCTCTGCGTGGCAAGAGTGCACTCCTCAGTGCTAGGTCTGACGATGACAAGATCGGCTGCTACATTACAAGCGATGTGGAACTCGCGAGTGATGAGATCGTGCCCTACGAGACACGCCGGGTACACCTCTATGTGCTCAGTGCGGACACATAGGCCTAGGACCTTTGTGCTGGGGTCACCACTCGCAACGCTGCGAGTGGAGCGCTTGCGTGCAGGGCCAGACACTCGCTAAGCTCGAGAGTCCAATGGTCAAAGACGACCGCCAGGCTCACGGGAGTAACCTGGGCTCGAGGGGCACACCTCAGGCTTAGGAACGGGCACAATCACAGCCGGGAAGGGCTGAGGGAAGGGAGCTGGTGATGTCGTGCGAGGAGATGCGTGTGTGGGAGACACGGGACTCGGTGTGACAGTAGGGGCAGGTGAGGCAGGGCCACACACAGAGGCAGGAGTGCCGGCGGACACAGGAGTACGCACAGGTGTAGGTTCATGGGTACTTGAGGGAGGCGAGGGAACCGGGATAGAAGCTGGTGGTGCTAGAGAGGTCTCTGGGCCGACAGCGATGATCGCTAGGTCATCAAGAGCCGGAGACCGTGAAGTGGAGGGAGCTCGAACGGACACATCAGCCTGGCGAGGGGTGCTCGCAGGCAAAGACTCCCCCATCCAACGAGAAGCCTCACACGTAGGGATGTCCGTGACAGACAGCGATGTAATCGATGTCAGATCACGATAGGTGAGGGACTCAAAGAAGAGCGCGTCGCGTGACTCAACAATGCGACAACGGGTAGGGTCCCAGAAACACCTGGCCTTCGATCGCGGGGAGATGCCTACAAAGGCACACAAGCGACCCCGTGGTGAGACCTTGGATCCCTGCTGGTCCTCGATGTACCACACGGAAGCCAAGGACCCCTAGACGCAAACGAGACAAAGGTCAGCACGGTGGCCGAACCAGAGCTCATACGGTATAACATGGGCCGGAAGGGGGCCGTGCGGGAGGCGGTTCCAGACCCAAGTCATGTAGGCAAAGCCCTAAAAAGCGAAGGACTCTAAGAGACCGCACTCAGACCGCATAGCGCCAACCGCATCCTCCATGGTGGGGTTCCAACGCTCAGAAACACCGTTCTGCTGAGGAGTAGCAGGAGCGGAGACCTGGTGAAAAATCTCGTTCTCAGCAAAGAAGCTATCCATCTCGCTTAGAAACTCGCCGCCACGATCCGAGCGGAAGGTGTGCAGTGTGTGGCGGGACTGACGCTTAGCCATCACTAGCCAGAGGCGAACCGCAAGAGCGGTGTCACTCTTCTGGCACAGGCTGTAAACCCACCGCATCCGGGTGAAGTCATGAGTCAGAGTCAGGACGTATCGACCCCTGTAGGACAAAGACTCGACAGGAAGAGGACCAAGAAGGTCCGAATGGGCTAACTTGAGAGGGCGAAGTGCGCAAGAACAAGAGTCAGGGTAGGTGCAGTGATGCATCTTACCCTGGGCAGAGAAGAGACAGTCGGTCTTGGGCGGCTTCTTGAAAGAAGCCGCATCAAGACCGAGAGCGGGCTGTGTCTGAATGAGCTTCAACACAGTGTTGGAGCCCACATGACACAGACGGCGATGAAGCAATCGCTGGTGCTAAGGAGACAAGACACCAGTGATAAAAACACGAGCAGAAGGGGAAGGGGAGCAAGGAGCAGAAGTCCTGGAGACATGGTACAGGTCATCCACAACAGAGGCACAAAGAACCACGCTGCGAGTGTCAATGGCACTCATAGTCGCGGACTCGACAGTGTGCTCCACAAAGAGACCCATCAGTGTGCAAGCACGTACAGAAAGCAAACTGAGCTCAAGGTCAGGCACAAACAGCACCTCAGAGAGAAACAAGGGGCCAGACGGACCATCGAAACGCACGACCCCAACACCATGGACTGGCAAGGACTGACCAGAGCCTGTGCGGACGGAACGAACAGATGCAACAGGGCCGAGAACAACGAAGTCACTACGACGACATATCATGTGATGAGTGGCACCTGAATCGATGATCCAAGTGCCACCTGAATCATGACTGGAGGACGTCACTCTACAACGGGCAATGGAACACTCGGTCTAAGACGGACGCTGTGCAGCAGGTGGAGAGAAACGACGAAGGGCTCAAAGGTGAGACTCATGAATCCAATGTGTACAGTCTGGTCCATCATCATCACATGCCGACTGTGCCCCCCCACACGAGTCATCCCGAGCCACAAAAACAGACGGACCGACAGTCTGTGAATCACTTCGCTGCTACAACACACTCGTACCTCCCTGAAAGCGGAGCACCAAAAGGTGTCGGAGCTCGGCGATGGTGCGGTCGCGTGGGGCCGGATCGATGCTACTCGCAGGTGGAGAAGCAGGTCCAGCTGCAGTTGTGGTAGCCACGCGTCCTGAGGATGATGTGCTGGACGTAGAACGGAGGGCGTGTGCAGCTTGGAGCCCACGAGTAATCCGCGCCCAGTCAAGCGGCTGCTGGCACTCGGTGTAGCGATGGGCGCCTCCACAGTTGTAGCAGTGAACGGAACGTCCACTGCTACCACTGGAGGGCGACTGCTGTAGTGACTGCTGTTGGCCTGGTCCCCGCTTCCCCTTCTTCTTCTTCCCCTGTGTTGTTGCTGCAACACCCTGTGTTTGAGTGGGTATGGGCAGGGCCGAAGAGGAGGAAGACGAGGACGTGATCGAGGATGAAGAAGGAGACTGCAGGAGTGATGATGGTGGTGATACTACGACTGCTGCAACAAAGGAAGTCTCCTGATGGGCCACGGCTGCCTCGCAGGCTGAAGTCACCTGGAGGAAGAGCTGATGCGCCCAAGGGAGAAGCTGCAGAGTGGCTGAAAAGGGCTCAAGGACAGCGTCACTGTACCGTGTGAAGATGTCAGTATACTCAAGGCAAACTCCAAGCATCATCGTACGGAGCGCCCACAGCTGTGTGCCTCCGAAGGTCCCAAGGCGCGTGTAGATGCGCATGGCGCGTCGTCAGTAATCAGCTGCAGGCTCTGCAGGCCCCTAACGGAGAGAATGAAAGGCACGAATGTGTGCTGCACGGGTGGCGTGCGTCTCTGTAGCCAGCAGGGATAAGGCAAGATCCCAAAGCCCGCGTGGGTCGGCGCCCGTGCCTGTGCCGGGCTCTCTAAGGAAGGGGCGGAAGTCGACGACGGTCTCACGTGGCATGTCGTAGAGGAGTCCGCGCATCGCCCGGGCTGCTGTCAGCACCTGTGCTGGGTCTGAAGGCTGATACGGGCTGTGGTAGTAGGGCCACACGCCCTTTGAAGTAGCCCAAACCTGAAAAAGGATCTCCCAGCAGTCAAAGCCGTCCTCAGTGATGTACCGTGGAGGTGGTGTCTCAAAGTCCTTGGGTTGCCGCTCCGTGGGGAGAGCAACCGCAGGCCGAGGAGGACGAGAGACGGGGAAGACTCCTCGAAGGGGATAGTCACCGGGATAGTCGGGTGACAATCGCACCGTAGGGATCCGAGGAGATCTGGTGCCCGTCTGCAGCTGACGAAGGCGCTATTGAAGAACTCGAATCTCATGATCTGGAGAGTCATCTGGCATGCCTGGCATGAATGGCTCATCATCCAGGAGGTCAGGAGGTGCTGAGTCAGGTCAAGATCCTGTAACGGATGCCAAAGCCGACTGCAATGTAGAGATCGCGACACCGGCAGCTCCCTCGGAAACCTGCCGTGGGACTGTGGACTGGCCACGCAGAAGCTCAGTCAGCGTACGGAGGGCATCAGTATGCTCCTACTGTAGGCGATGCATCTCAGCCTGCTGGCTCCGCAGGTCCTCAATGGCCTGCGAGCGTGGCCTTAGGACCCCAGAAGAGGAGGAGGAGGGATCACCTGTCGCCTTCTCCTTGTCCGACGAGTCCATGTCGCCTCTCAGTATGGGTTGACAGGTCAAGTTTGTCGGATTTCAAAAGCGTTAGCGTTTCTCGAGGATTTGAGACACTGGCATTTTTTTATTGTCCGGAAAAAAAAATGGCTAAGTATGGTGCTGACGTCAGCACTACCTGATGACGTCAGCAGGCAAAAATGCTGACGTCAGCTCGACTTCCCCCTTTTTTCTTTTTTTTTCTTTTTTTTCTTTCTCTCGCGATTGCGCGGCAGCTGCGCAGAAGCTGCGCGGAGGCTGCGTTGCAACTTCCGCTCAGCTGCTGCTACAACTGTGCTATCAGCTGCAGCAGCAGCTGCGTGACTACGTGCGCAATAATGGCAGCAGCGGCTGCACAATGCCGCTGCTGCTACTACGCGCTGCGGCTACTGATCGCTGCCGCCGCCGCGTGTTGCCGTTGCTGCTGTTGCTGCTGCACTCTGCTGCTGCTGCTGCTTCTGCTCTGCTGCTGTCGCCGCGGCTGCCCCTGCTGTTGCTACGCCGTTGTTGTTGCTGCTGCTCTATTGCTGTCGCCGCAGCCGCTACTCAATACTACTACCGCGGCCGCCGCTGCGACTGCGGACGGCAGCTACACTCACTCTAGCCGTCACGCGCTGCTGGAGCTACTGCTATGGCGCTGCTACTGCTGCTGCTCTGCTACTATACTATTGCTGACAAGGTGGCAACGCCGCTGCTATGGTCTCACGTGACAGTTGTGGGCTGCGACGACGACGACCGGCTGTCTTCGACAGGCCCCAGTAGATTTGTTGCAACGGTGACTCTCACTGCTGCTGCTGTACTGCGTCTCTGCAAGGCAACTCAATGAGAATTGTCTCACTACTCTGATACCATTTGAAGATGCAAAGAAGCTTCCTAGCAACAATCCCGTTGACCAGGCGTCAGTGCCTGATCAGACGGTGACGACAGTCACAGGTCGTGCACGCAACGGCACAAGTTTGGCTAGGGGACATGAGGCAAAGTGTCTGAATGCTTCAATAGCATTTACAGAGAGAGCTGACAAATGACAGGTCCATGGCATAAGTACCATCCGCGGCGCACGGCGGGTGTCGCACGCGGCGGTGCAAGATCTGTCCTAAACCGGCCCAAAACTACTGTCTTGGCCGTAACTCTGCGCACACATGTCAGAACGCTACGCCGTCTGAATCTAGACGTGCAAAATCACAAGCCGGACGCTAGGACTTGTGACATGCATGCATCCTGCATCAAACGGTGGACACACAATGCAAAACATGCAAATCGTGTCACTCCGCACTTGGCCACGGTCTAGAGTAAACGGCGCCGACAGGCAAACCGCCGACCGCCCTTGGTATTTCAACCAAGGTAGAGATCACCCACGGAGTGGTGTTTCCACACTGAAAGGTTCACTTAGCTTGTCCCAACCATGGCCGGAGAGTGTTCCAAACTCTCACCCAACTGGCAAAGCTACACACCAAAGTGTGCACTTGCACTTGTTCTTTACACTCTTTCTTGGTGGCCAACAAGGGATTAGTTTTCTCCCAAGTCTCAAGAGTAAGAGATGATGATACAATCACATGCAAATGACAGGCCTTACATAGTCTCTGGTCAGTGCTCCCAGTGGCTCCTTGGAGGGACCTCCCCCCAAGGCTACCCTAGACAGTGTCATCAGTTTTGATGACATGGCACCCTCTGTGACCGCCAAGTGGCGCTTGATCCACCTTGGACCTTAGAGGCTTCTAGGAAGCTTCCTTGGCCCTTTTTAGTCACAAAGAAAATTTGGTCCTGGGAGAATTCGACCCCCGACCTCTTGCTTGCGAGACGGCACCTTCACCCACTAGGCTATAGGAAGTTGTCCTAAGGAGCATGCACCAGGTACACTACCAAGAGTAGACCAAGGGGACTTACTCCACAAAGATGAGTAGTGCATGCCTTGTCTCTCTTAGCCTCTCTTGCATGTCGCTGGGGGACTTGCGCTACAAGC
>SZWC01003877.1:0-17791 GCA_023375785.1 Penium margaritaceum | reverse complement strand
AGTGTCATCAGTTTTGATGACATGGCACCCTCTGTGACCGCCAAGTGGCGCTTGATCCACCTTGGACCTTAGAGGCTTCTAGGAAGCTTCCTTGGCCCTTTTTAGTCACAAAGAAAATTTGGTCCTGGGTGGATTCGACCCCGGACCTCTCGCTTGCGAGACAGCACCTTCACCCACTAGGCTATAGGAAGTTGTCCTAAGGAGCATGCACCAGGTACACTACCAAGAGTAGACCAAGGGGACTTACTCCACAAAGATGAGTAGTGCATGCCTTGTCTCTCTTAGCCTCTCTTGCATGTCGCTGGGGGACTTGCGCTACAAGCGCAGTGCATACCCAGTCTAAATCTTCCGCTGATTGGACCAGGGGCATACACAGAACATAACAAATCGAGCCCACAGCCAGTCCACCGATAAAGTCCTACGTGCTGTAGAAAACCTGCAGGAAGTCCCGAGTAGCGTCCAGAGCTTTGGAACGGTCATCGGTCAGCTCCAAGCTGGTAGTCTGTCACCAGATGATGTACCGGTACCGCCTGGGTCCGCATCAGGGATCTGCACGAGTATGGACACGGGCGAGTGGTCATAGTAAACTGTACAGGTCGACAGAAACGTCACAAATCACAACAATCAGAGCAGCGAGCCAATGCTTGCATACCTGCGTAGCAGAGGCGCAAGAACCACAGCAGCAATGAGCAGCCGTAGCCGTTGCCTTGAGTAGCAGTCGCAGCAGCACCCCCTGTCTCGGAGAAAGGTCCTGGGAGGACCCACCATCGTTCCGACCGTTATGTTAAGAACTCCGCGACGTATTTTTACAACTCCGCGCTGGCCATTCCGTGGTAGCAGTAGCCACTCCGCGGTACTCTGCGGTTCAGTGGACTGAGCAGCTGCGCGACAGCAACGGAACGTGCCGAGAGTGTCGCGGATCTACCACGATCGCACTCGGCGTTCCGAATCCGTTACTCCGCGGTGACAGTGCCGCGGCAGATCCGCGGTGTTCCATGGATCCACGGCATTCCACCACCACAGCGGTTCCATTCCGCGGCGGTTCCACTCCACGGCGGTTCCACTCTGAGGGGATTCTGGAACACACTAGCGGTGCTCCGCGGTGGAGCCACCGTCGCGAGTCCGCGGCAGTTCCGCGGTGACTTCGAGGTCGACAGACGCGGCAGCCCTGTAGTGGTCGCGGAACACACCGACGGAGGTACCTCAGCAGCTCGCGACACCCCGACGCGTTCCGCATCGACACGACCGCAGTGGCTGCTCGCGGCACTCCACATCGTTCCGCGCCGACACGACCGGGATCAGCCCGAACTGATCCGCGCCAGTCCACGGTGAACTTCCCCAGTGAAGTGTATCGCGGAGGGGATCCGCAGAGGGGTTCCGCAGAGGGGGTCCACGGAGGGGCTCCGCGGAGGTGAGTTTCCGCGGTAAGGTGTTACGCAACAACACACAAAAAAAAGGTGAAAGGGGGGAACAAGCCGGCATGCCAAAGCTTACCCCCTCCAACGTCGCTAGCGACATAGCTGCCGAGGACAGCACTGTCAACGACCAACGTCGGTCGCCGCCGTTGTCACCACAGCGGCAACAGCAATAGCAGCAGCAGAAACAGCAACACCAGCAACAGCACCAGCAGCACCAGCCTCTGCAGCAACAGCAGAAGCAGGAGCAGCAGTAGCAGCAGCGACAGCAGCAGCCGCCACAACAACAACAACAGCAGCAGCCGCCGAGCCCGACAACATTGGCACGCGAAGTGCGCGCGCTAGCTGACCTACAGGCAGAGAGTCGCAATACCTTGACAAAGCAGGTCACTGAGCTGCAGGACCTGATAAGGGGCCTACTGCCTCAGCAGCAACAGGCCCAGCAGCAGCAGCAGCACTCGTCAGTAGACCCGAGCGAGGACCACCACACTCACGGCGGCAATGCAAACAAGGTTGCGGAGACCCTCTCCGACTCTGGCAAGGAGGGTGAGGAGGAGGTGTTGCGAGCACGCCTCATCCGCCTGGAGGCCCGCCGCAAAGCACGTGAGGCCAATGCCGCCCTCCACGGCACGAGCTCCAGTGCCAACGCCGGCCTGAGCTCGTCTCGCCGTNACTACCTCACCCCATACCAGGCGGCTGACCCCACCCAGACGCAGATGGCGGTCCGCGCCGCCTCCGGTCTTATGAAGGCCGCCCCAGACTTCACCAAGGACTTAATTTGGTTCCTTGGCGATCCGATGACCGGCTCAGGAGCTCACCCTCGCGAGGCGTGGACACTGGCTGTCACTCTTTTTGAGGGCGCCACCCTGGCCCTGACGTCCCAGCGCCTCGCTAGCTTCAACTCCCTCTACAAGACAGCTTAGGAGTCTACAACTTACTACTGGCGCCGGGCGATCCAGTTGTACGAGGAGCTTGGAGACGATGCCCTTGCGCAGTACTCCGCACTCCATATCATCCTATACGACATGCTACCCGACTACGTGCGCGTCTTCAGCAACTTCGACCAGACTCTGCTTAGCGACATGGCAAGCGACATGACCCTGCTGCGCTGGGCCACCATCCACTTCCTTGAGGTTGCCGGCATGGACACCGCAAACCGCGCTTGCTGCAGCACCGCTTCAGCTGCAGTTGCCGCCGCATCCCCCTCCCCGCCGTCTACAGCTACAGCAGCCCCAGCTCAGGGAAAGCAGGGCCGCAAATCGTCAGGTGGTGGTTCCAACGGCGGGACCAGCAGAGGCACCAGCACCAGCAGTGTCAGTTGCAATAACAGCAGCAGCCGCGGCGGCAGCAGCAGCAGTAGTAACAGCAGCAGATTCGGCAGCACAACAGGCCGCCGGCTCGTGTGCTTCAATTGCAGAGGTGACCATTGTTATCGAGACTACACTCATCTGACAGGCCGCCCGTTGGACTGGGCCAAGGTCACCCGTGGGCTGCAGTAGGCGCACGAGGCACGCATGCGCCAGATGTCAAATGCGACTGCCCGCTCGGCCGCCACTACGGTAGCTGTCCCAGAGGAGTCCGCCGCCACAACAAGCTCCTCCGCAGACCCCCGCGACTAGGCGCTCGCCAAACGAGACAGAACGATCGCCGAGCTGCACCAGCTTCTCGCCCTGCGCTCATCTCAGGGAGGTGTGAGTGAGTTGACTGAGTCGAGGGGCCTTACTACCTGTGGACTGTCTGTGTCGTTGCGTGATGATGCATGTGGTGGTCCCCATGTCCCGCCGTGTACGCTTGACAGACCTGACGATGTGTCTTGGTTGCATGTGGCTCATGTGCGCTCCGGTGGTCGCCTTGTTGTGTCCCTCGCTGAGCATCCTGTTGCCACGCCTTCTTTCGTCGTCGCGTGCCACGTTGCCCCTTGTACGCGTGTCACCGACGCCACCTGGGTTGTTCACTCCGGCGCCACCCACCACATGACGTGTCGTCGTAACGCTTTTGTCGTCCTGCATCTTGTTGGCACTGTTCGCTCTATTTGCACTGCAGCTGGCCATGAGGTCCCTGTCCAGGGTGTTGGGGTTCTGCAGTTCACCGGGCCCACTAGTCCCGTATACATCTCCTATGTCCTCTTTGTCCCTGATCTGGAACTCAGCATGCTGTATGTCCGTGCTTGCACCAAGATGGGCCTGGGTGTCACGCACACAGCTGCCGATGCTCGCATCTTTGTGCGTGACACCGAGGAGACCGTCCTCAGTGGGACAGTCGTTGATGATCTGTATCACATTTCTGGGTCCTGTGCGAGTGCACCCCCTTTGCCTCCGTCTCCCACTGCTCGTGTTTTTTTCGCTGGTGCTCTATCCCCCGAGCACCACCGTCTCCTGCATCGACGCCTCTGTCATGCGCACCTGGAGGCTGTGGACAGGCTGGTCCGCACTCAGACTGCTCTCGGTCTTGATGCGGCATCCTTTGAGGCACCGCCCACGACCGATTTCCTGGCCTGTGCTGAAGGCAAAATGCACCGGTCCACCTATCCTGCGTCTGTCTCCAGGGCTCGTCGGCTTTTGGAGCTTGTCCACTCCGACCTCATGGGTCCGCTCCCTGTCAAGTTTCAGGAGGACCGCGGTCGCTACGTCCTGACGTTCACTGATGACTTCACGCGAATGCGTTGGGTCTACAGTCTGCGTCAGAAGAGTGATGCCGCCATTGCAGTCCGCATTTGGCTGGTCATGGCCGAGCGCCAGTCTCCCCACCGCCTTCAGATGTTTTGCTCGGACCGCGGCGGCGAGTACTTCGGTGACATTGCCCGCTCCTTCACCAAGCTTGGTGTCTTCCACAACCTCTCCGCTCCCGCCACCTCCTAGCAGAATGGTGTCTCAGAGCGCTGGAACCACACCATGGAGGATGCAGTCCGTGCCATGAGCGCCGACAGTGCCATGCCTGAGGCCTTTGCCTTCGAGGGCATGGCGTATATGACCTGGGTCTGGAACCGCATTCCCCACGGTCCCCTCCCCGGTCATCACACGCCCTACAAACTGTGGTACGGGCGTCGCGCGAATTTGTGCTTGGCCCGGGTTTGGGGCTCCCTTGCCTGCGTCTGGTTCACAGTAGAGCATCAGGGGAGCAAGCTCTCTCCACGGGACCATCTTTTCGCCTTTGTTGGCGTCACCCCGTGGTCTAAAGCCTGGCGGTTCTGGGACCCTGAGCGACGCTGCATCGTGGAGTCCTGTGACGCTCTCTTCTTCGAGCATCTCGCCTTCCGCGATATTGCCCGCATCCACGCTCTGCGTGCTACACATACCCCTGGGTGTGCCGGTCCCCGGGGTGTGGGGGAGGCTCCTGGCACAGTTGGCACAGTACCCCCATCCAATACGGTCACTCCGTCGCCAACACCCCAGGGGCTATCCCAAGAGGTTGTGCTCACCGGCATCCCGAGCCCCGCCCCATCTGCGGCTCACTCCTCTGTCCATCACTCTCCGTTGTTGCCTGTGTCCCAGTCTGCGTCTGAGTCTATCTACGCGTCTGAGGCCCTGCCGGATCCTGCGCCTGCTTTCGCATGTGAAGATCTGCCGGATCCTGCGTTCGCGTCCGTATCTGGCTCTGAGCCGTCCATGCCTCTGGCCGTGGACATGTCTGGGTCTGCCGTGTCCCCATCCCCCACTGATGAGGCCACGCCAGCCTTGAGTGGCTCGCCTGCCATGCAGTCCACACTGGCATGTGAGTTAGCAGCACCCACTGTCCCTGCCCCATCGGACCCCTACACATGGGCACCCAGAAGACGTCTTCGCCCACACCCCACGCGCAGCGTTGTCAGCGCTGACCTGGGCACGAAGGCCCTCGGCCTGAGTGCTCGCGGCCTCGCTGAGGTTCACCCTGGCTGTGCCACTGGTACAGCGCCACTTGCTCATGAGCGCGGTCTTGCTCGTGACACCGCTGAGGCCATGGTGACAGTCAACCCTCCCTCTGCGGCATATGCCCTGGCTACACGCAGTGCACCAGTACTGTCTCCAGATCCCACCAGTCTGCCTGAGGTCTTGTCAGCCTCCGACACTAAGCAGTGGCGCGCTGCCTGCCAGATTGAGCTCGATGCCATCCGAGAGCACAGCGTCTTTGAGCTAGTGCACTTTCCAATGAACTGCAAGGCCATCAAGGCCAAGTGGGTTCTATGCAAGATGCTCAAGCCAGACGACACTATGGAGCGCTACAAAGCGCACCTGACAGCAAAAGGCTTCTCTCAGGTCCCTGGCGTGGACTACACTGAGACCTTTGCCCTGTTGGGCGTATGACGACCATGCTCATGCTACTGAGCCAAGCAGCAGAGCATAATTGGGAACTCCATCAGATGGATGTCAACAACGCATTCTTGAATGGGGACCTTGAGGAGGAGATCTACATGGTCCAACCACCCGACTTTGAGGATGGCACCGGTCGCGTATACCGACTGCGGAAGGCCTTGTACGGCCTGAAACAGTCACCTCGCTGCTGGAACCAAGAGATCACCAGCATGTTGAGACACGCTCGGTACGTACAGAGCGATGCTGACCCATCCCTATTCCTCTCACAGTCCCCAGCACCGCTCGCTGCCATCCTCGTCTACGTGGACAATCTTTTGATCGCCTCGCCTGACCTGAGAGTAGTGAACGTTGCCAAGGTTGTACTCTCCTCGGCCTACAAGATGAAAGATCTTGGTGAGGCCTTCGTCTTTTTGGGGATGGATATCGTGTCCACCGCACACTCTGTTTCCATCAGGGACGCTACGCAGAGACAGTGGGGGAGAGCTTTGCCGACCTCCTTGCTGCCATCCGCACGGCCTCCACGCCCATGATCCCTGAGGGGCGGGCCGCCCTGAAGGTGGATGACCCAGCTGACCTGGGGGAGCCAGTCGATGTGACCCTGAACCTGCGAGTCATCGGCTCGCTCATGTACTTGGCCACAACAACACAGCCCGACATTGCCTTCACTATCAACCTCCTCACCCAGTTCTCGTAGGCTCCATGCCAGCGAGCACTGGAGGTCGCAGTCCGGTGTGTGCGATACATCCTGTCCACCGCACGCTTCGGCCTGTGCTTTCACAAGCAAGTTTCAGTTGTGCTTGATGGGTACACTGATAGTAACTGAACATGGAGTCCAAATGGTAAGAGCCGCACTGGCTACATCTTTCTCATTGGAGGCACTGTAGTGTCCTGGAGCAGTGAGAAGCAGGGCTGCATTGCACGCAGCACGGCTGAGGCAGAGTATGTTGCTATAGGCACCGGTGCTGCGGAGTGTGTCTGGCACCTCCATCTATTGCGTGAATTGCGTCAGTCCATTCCCCCCGTGTTTCTCCAGTGTGACAACATGAGTGCGGGGGCCATCGCCAAGAACTCAGGTGTGTTCCATGCACGCACAAAGCACATCAATGTCGAGCACCACTTCGTGCGTGATCTGGTTGATCATGGTGAGATCCGAGTCATCCACGTGGGCACTGACAGGCAGTGCGCGGATTTTCTGACCAAGGCTCTATGTCGTTCGAAGTTTCATACGACCACTCATTCCGTGGGACTCTGCCCCATCCCTGTTGCAGGTTGATTCCTCACGTGCCACCTTGCCTATGCTGTGCTTGCTACCTGCAGCGGCTGTGCGTTTCCTGTTCTGTCCAACGTCAGTGTCTGCATGTGCATGGACGTGTTTTGCCCTTCGTTCATGGGGGAGTGTTGTTGTGTGTGTCGTACACGGCTTACAGTGACCCCTCGGCTCATGTCCATTCACGTGCAGATCCTTGAGATTGATGACGGCGGCAGAAGACCAGCGGCCAGCAGCGACGGACGTCCAGAAGACTCTCGTACCTTCTAGATTCATGCTGTGGGACAGCACATAGGCGTACAGCCTATCAGGACGTAGATCAAGTTGATGCGGCCGTTGTGGTTCAAACGGCTCATCGTTCTGACGTGCCTGCAGAGAGTTATGGCCAAAACTGTGTTTTTGCCACTATTTTGTCCTGCTAGAAAAACAACGGCCTTGTGCGCCGCGTGGGTGTGTGCATCCAGTATGGTCGTAACATAATTTAGGTTGCTCTGACCTCATTTGCTCTCCCTCTCTGTACAATTCAGTATCTGCAGCTTCTGACACTTGTGTTCCGTGTCCCTAGCCAACCCCTTGTTGCTCTCACCTTCACCGGTGTGTGCTGGTGAGCTTGCCGGCCGGCTTGAATTACCGTGCCAACAACAGCAATGCTAGGGAGATGTCTTTCACCAAGAATGTGGTCACGACGAACCACTCGGCGAAGTCGTCTCACTCTGGTCAATCACGAGTGGTGTGAGTGTGCAACGAGGCCAGAGGTCATCGTATGATAATGACATGAATCCAACACTCCCCCATGACCCACAGCCGACGCATAACAAGGACACTCACACGCACAGCGCGAACATCACAAGACGTGACACAACACAAGACTGTACACAAGCACTGTCACGACAACTCAACCAAGAGCATCACGAGGACAGAGCAACCCAACAGCGTGCACTACTGCCTTGAAGACATTGCTCTTGAGTGCCTTCGTGAGAAATTCAGCTCGTTGCGGTCGCGTGTCAACGCACACAATCTTCACATCACCTACAGCCACACGCTCACGTACAAAATGATAGTCCACATTGATGTTCTTGGTGCAAGTGTGATGCATGCCATCGTGCTCAGGAATAGCTTTGGTGCTTTGATTGTCACAGCGCAAGGTGATGCAGCGAATGGGCACACGCAGCTCCTGAAACAATCGACACAACCAAACGCTTTCACCAGTGTGTGCACCAAGGGCGACATATTCCGCCTCACTAAATCTGCGTGCGACGCAACCCTGTTTACCAGCCTTCCAGAAGACGGCTGTGCCGCCGACGAGAAAGACATCCGGTGCGGCTGCGTGCACCGTGTCATGCGCCTAGTCCGTGTCAGTGTAGCCGTCAACAACCACTGACGGCTGCGCCCGGTAACAGAGACCAACTCGAACAGTGGAAAGCACACATCGGACAATACGTAGTGCAGCCTCCATGTGCCGCACCCGTGGGCAGTGTGAGAACTGTGCAAGGAAGTTCACAACGAAAGCAACGTCTGCTCGTGTAGTAGTAGCCAAGTACATCAAGGACCCTATGACGCACAAGCAGTCGATCACATCAACCGGCTCCCCCAGCTTGGACACATCCAGTATTTTCAACAACCTCTGCCCGGCAGGCGTCATCGGCGTGGATGCTGAAGGAACAGACTCAAGGAGCGAGGCAAAGCCCTCCCCCAGGCTCCTGACATATGCAACCTGGTGGACGTGAAGGACACGATGAGCATGATCACGCTCAAGCTCCATGCCGAGAAAAAACTCAAGTTGGGTCCAAGTCTTTCATCTTGTATGTGGATTGTAATAGGAACTTCACAGTGGAAACTGCCTCTCGACTTGGTGATGCAATGAGCAGGTCGTCCCCTTAGACGAGGACACCAGCAATAGGCACAAAGTTAGGAGTGATGAAGAGAGAAGGATCCACCATGCTACAATGGTATCCACCCTTCTCTAGGATAGAGGTGATCTCCTGGTTCCAACACCGTGGTGACTGCTTCAGGCCATAGAGAGCCTTGCGTAGTCTCCACACCCTGTTGGTGCCGTCTGAGAACCCTGGAGGTTGCACCTTGTAAATCTCCTCATCAGCTAATCGTACAGAAAGGCATTATTAACATCCATCTGCTCGAGATCCCAGTCATACCAAGCAACAAGACTCAGAAGGACGCGAGCGGTGATGTAGCGTTCGACAGGGGAAAATGTCTCGTCAAAGTCAATGCCAGGGACTTGAGAAAACCTGTTGGCGGTGAGACGTGCCTTATACTTGTCAAGCTCTCTTTTGGGCTTGTACTTGCGCATAAAGACCCATCGGGCATCAATGGCTTTGCGACCGGGCGGGAGATCGAATAACTCGTAGATGGCGTGGTCATCAAGAGAGCAAAGCACATCCCGCAAGGCAGCCTTCCACTGCTGGGAGTCGGGCGCAGTGCGTGCCTGACGAACAGAAGTCAGGTCTGACAACGAGGGTGCAATAGTAACAATTGTCGCGTTACACTCAGCGACGCTGCTACGGATGGCGGCTTCAAGAGCGCGCTCATGCTTAGACCTGAACAGTGTCTTCCCAAGGGCACAGCTGGGATGGACGACCGATGTGACCAGGCCCAAGGCGTCAATGCCAGTTGGCAACCTCACAGGCTACTCTAGGTGAGACTGGACAGGACCGAAAGAGGGGGTTGCAGCACTAGAGGAGATAGAGGGGAGCGCTCGGAGACGTCCGCCACAAACAAAGGGCTCGATGGGAGCAAGACCAGGAGAATCACCAGGGAAAGGCGCAGCAGGGGTGGAACGACTAGGTGCCACATGGGAAAGTGGACTGGACAGAGCCGTTGAGTAGTGTGCAGGAGAGACGGGCTCAGGCGGAACTGGGGAGGACACAACACGAGAAGCAGGAGCTCCGAGCGAGCTAGATGACATGGATGGAGAATGGGAAGGAGGCACAGGGCTAGATGACAAAGGCCGCTCAAAGGGTGAAGAAGGGACAGCAGTCGATTCGGCAGGGACAACGGGAACCACAGGCCAGACTTCCCCCCGCAACCGAGAGAGCGGCAACAGGGAGGCGGCCGACGAGACACAACCGAGGTCACAGAGAAACACCGACTCAAAAAAAAGGGCATCACGGGACTCAACAACGCGCTAGTGCTCCTGGTCCCAGAAGCGCCAGGCTTTGGACTAGGCAGACATGCGCAAGAAAGGACAGAGGCGTCCACGCGGGGAGAGTTTGCTGTCACGAAGGTCCACTGGGAGCCAAACGGATGCATAGAACCCCACACGCAAGCGAGCCAGAGGTCAGCACGGGTCCCGTACCATTGCTTAAAGGGCGTGACCATGCGGGGAAGGGGCCCGTGTGGGACACGATTTTGAACCCAGGTCATGTAACTCATGGCCTCAAAGGTGAACAGAGATGGAAGACTGGACTCAGACAGAAGGGTACGGACGACGTCGGCAAGAGTACGGTTCTAACGCTCAGAGACTCCATTCTGTTGTGGTGTGTAAGGAGCCAAGGTCTCCAAACACACCCCTTGAGACTCAAGGAACCGGGCGGTGGGACCTAGGAACTCACCGCCGCGGTTATTGCGGAAGACACGTAGGGAGCGCTGACAAGACCGTTCAGCCTGGCGGAGCCAAAACTCAATGACGGCAGGGACGTCACTCTTTTGTCCAAGAGCAAAGACCTAGAGAAGGCGGGAGAAACCATCAATGAGACAAAGAACATAACGCCCAGTACCCCCAAGAAAGTCGTTGGGAAGAGGACCCATGACATCAGCGTGGACAAGATCAAGGGGGTGGGAGGACCGGGAGTCAGAAGATGCAAATGGAGAACGATGCATTTTGTCTTGGGTGCAGTCGAGACAGTATGAGGGACAAGGTGAGGAAAAGGTGGACGGCGACAGCCCAAGGGTTGGAGACGGAGCATGCTGGTGACGGAATCAGTGTGGACATGGCCAAGGCGACGGTGCAAGAGCTGGATGTCAGCAAGAGAGAGGGATGGTGCAACGTGCGCAAGAGATGAGCCAACAGAGTGGTAAGTGGGAGCAATGAGAGGTACATGATAGAGTTTGTCACACTTAACCCCCCGCAAAATGATGTGACCAGAGGAACGAATGAAGACAGTGCCAACACCCTGATTAGCTGAGAAATCCATACCCTGATCGTCAAGGGAGGACACCGAAAACAAGTTGAGCTCCAACGAAGGCACGTATAGCACGTTAGGCAGAAACAACACGCCACTCGGACCAACAAAACGGAAAACGCCAATGCCCTGAACGGTTAGCAGCTGACCCGAGTCAGTACGAACGAGACGAACGGAACCAGCAGGACCCAACGAGACAAAAGCTGAGCGAACAGAGGTCATGTGGCTGGTGGCCTTTGAGTCGAGGAACCAGAAGCCACCGGAGATACAAACACCGGGAAGCATGCCAAAAGTGGCAACAGTGCCAACAGAGTGTGGAGCTGAGTCACTGACAGACAGACAACGAGGAAGGACAACAGACTGCCAGTGCTCAACCCACAGAACAGACGCAGACGGGAACCCGAGAACGTGACCTAGGGAGTCCCCACGAAGGACAGTTTCAGTATGACAAGGCAGACCTCTAGCCAACGAAGACACACTCTCACCTCCCTCATCGTGAAGGTGGAGGCACTGGAGAAGAGACTGCTCCACCTGGCGCAAGCCGTCGACGGATGGTGCGGAAGATGGAGGAGACGAGCTCGAGGGAGGTATGGACCACGGAGGTGGGATGTATGCCAGGCAAGGGGTGTGGAGGCTTTAGAGTGTTCATAGTTTCTGGTTTAAGTCCATAGATCCATGCTTATCAGTGTGAACCTCTTTTCATGCCTCCAAGTCTTACTCCGATGGACACAGGCAAGGGCAAAGGTCCTGTCAAGCACGTTGGACCAGACACTTGAGTGGTTGTCGGTGTTGCGGCAACATGCTTGGCATGGCTGCTACCTTTAGACTTGTTTGCATTGTGAAATGATATCCTCCCATTGAGTAACATTTCCTCTGTCCAACGTTGCTATCGCGGGGAGAGTTATCTCGTGTTATCTGAAATCTTCATGAAGGGCGCGAAGTCATGGATGAGGATCATACGCTAGAGACTAGTGCGATGTTGTTGCAAGTTTGAAAAGCTTTTGGTTACCCCTTGATTAATGTTACACTTGGATACAATCAGTTATGGAGGCCGAGGTGTGAGTGGTTTAAAAGTAGGACATAGTGAAGGGATGTCTTGAAAAGAAAACAAGAGACATCCAACATGGAATGATAAGTACGTGTAGCTCGATGAAATTTTCCCAAATGTATTAGCGTATTGGAAAAATCTTGAGTATGCAATTGAGGCATAGCCGAGTCCTCAGGCATTTGACAAACACAACCTAAGTGTAGTCGCCATGTCCCTAGCACATTGGGAAAACGCATAAGTCAATGGGGTTTGGAGACCATGCAAGGTGCATACTGAGAAACATCCACAACCATAAAGAAAGTTGAATTAGCTTAAACTTGACTAAGATTGGCAAGAATTACATTGTCTATTCCTCAAAGTTGTTGAAGTTGTTTTATACTTTGGGCAAGGAAAACTGTTGGTTGGGGAAGTCTGGCCATTTCCTAGAGGCTTTTGCACAAAGAAAATTTATCTACCACTGGCTAAAAATGTAGGATGAAAATGTCATACTTGTTCATTGAATGGTTTTACGTGTGTTAGAAGTGTACCATGCATTACGCCTGGCTGGTTGGAATATTCTAGCCAATCTACGAATGAATGAAGCCGTACATGTTATGATGTTTTAGGTTACATTGTACAGTTTCAATGAAATGGGGGATATTGGTATGTGTGTGGGTAACAGTACTGAAATTAGACACTTCAAGAGTGGGCATACGTATTTTAGAATTTGAAACGCTCTTGAAGAATTTTCTCATTCCACTGTGTAATGCTGCATGGTTCATCTTTTCTGCCACCCTCGATCTCATCTGCCAAGAACGTGGAGTGGACCCAGAGACGTAGAGTAGTTTTTTTTTTTCTAATATAGTTTCAATGTTTATGATGGAATTAGAAGGAAAAAACCTTGCTCTTTCGAAGTAACTCAACACGCTTTTGTGCACAAGTCAAATGAATTGAAGACGATTTTACCTCGGGCCTGATCCATGATTACCTCCTCCATAACAAGGCTTTATGACTTTCACTCAGTTCATGCTTCAGTATACGGTGTGAAAACCCCAAAATGTGCCCTCCCTCAGGATTTCCCAGGCCTTGGGGACCGGGCTCAACGCCCAGGATTCCTCGGTGCTGAGGTAGGCCGCCACCCAAGCCGGTGACGACCAGGGGTGAAAAAACAAAACCTACTCCTAGGTGTCAAATGGCCCACTGTCGTCACTGAAGCCCAATCAGCCAAATGGATACACTCGTTTCTCCAACCCGGAGAAGCACAATGGAAGCACACTCTGCTCTTCTTGCAAGACTTCCCCAAGCGTGGACACTTCTTCCTTTCCCACCCATCTATCCTACGACTCAAACTCCCATCAATTCACCCAAAGTGGAAAAGCGCCTTCAAGTCATTCCTCCTCTCTGAACCAGATATCCAACCTCCACGCAACCTCCTTGAGGAATTGATGAAGGAATATGTTGCGCTCAACCGCTTTATCCTTAAAGAGAATGATCAACCTTTTGGTCTACTACAACAAGAACGCTGGCTCCTCACTCGTAATGTTACGCTAGCGGATGTCCTTTCCCATCCCCCCCGTCCTGGGTCACGTGTCCAAACTGGCATCCTGGACGAAATAAGAGACTCGCTCCCACTTTCCTGGCGACGAGTAATCTCGGAAGGCCCCTCCCTCTTATCTGCTCACAGAAAAACCCAATACTTCACCATACAAGACCTCATTGGCCTCCCTATAAATTTTACATTCCATTTCCCACAACCCTCCGTCGACTCAGCATTACCCATGGCGGTAGATCCTGTCTCCCTGGCACTCAGTCCCCACCCTTGGGCACGCACGTCGCACATACGGGGGAAACAACTCACCACGGTAATTGTGTCAGACAACACCTCAATGATTGGTCTTCCTGCTAGACCTGACATCCCGGCGTATCGATTCGCCTCATCCCTCCCCTCCCTAACAAAGATATACCACCGTCTCCTTGCACGACACAACTTCTGTCCATCATACGAGGGAAACTAGAAAGAAAAATTCCCTAATGCACTCCTTGACTGGAGATCACTCCGCGCCAAACACAACTTCCTCCCACTAGATCTTCGAGCTAAGGATGTACAGACAAAAATCCTTTTCCGATCTATACCCGTTGCAAGACGCACCCGCTTTTCTCAAAACGGATCAAACGAATGCCCGTATTGCTCGAAAGAAGAAACAATTGAACACTGCTTCCTCCTATGTCCTCGTCTTCAACCAGTTACATCCAGACTACGCACCATTTTCACGTCCCTATTCCCTGATACTACCCCCTCCACCTTAGAGATGCTTATCGGACCCCTTAACCCCAAAACACTTAGTTCAGTTTGGTCAATTCTTCGTTCCGCACTCTTTCACCTCATCTGGAGGGAGAGATGGGCAGAACCGCGCTCTTCTCCTGCAGATAAGATCATTGCACTTTTCCCAACAACCTTCCAACAACACATTTGGTTAGTCTCAACCTTGCTATCGTGACAGAACTCCAGAAGGGCTAGGGCCAAGCTAAAAACCCTTGAGGACGACTTTGCTGATGCACTTTATACTAACAACCTCCTCTTCAACAAGGACTGTCACCTATTCCTAAGCTCGCGATTCACTCTTTGGTGGAAATACCCAGGAATTTACCAGCCACCTTAAATAACTTCTTGGGGGGCCGGGTTCAACCCCCGGGCTTCTTTGGTGCTGAGGTAGCCCCCCCGCCTCAGTCGGTCACGACCAGGGGTAAAAAAAAAAAAGAGGCTGGTGTTGCACGCAAAGCGTGCATAGGCTTACATAGTAACCGAGCAAAAGGCAGACGCTAAATAATTGCCCACAATTTGGACCACATAATGGAAGGTTTGCCATGAGACTTTATCTCGTCTGTGGAAGCCAAAACTGGTTGTATTTTTTGCCAAACTGTCACCCACATTCGTTCAAACTTATGTTTTTTTTGCCCATGTGTCCTCTTGAACATTGTGTATGGTTTGGGCAAACTCTCCCGAAGTTACTTCAAGCTATGCTGGATTTATTCCAGCTTATGCGGATGTGAAAGTTAAAAAAAAAACTAAGTATGAAACGAATGCGCTTGACAATACAATTTTATGTATAACAATTCACCAACATATTGAAGAAGAACCTCAAAAGGCATTTCTTCTTGTTTTTTCTTATGAATATGGTTCTATCTGATGATGAATGTATTTGAATGAGACTAATATGTTCTTGTATTGTGAACATGCTAGTTTCAACGTTTATTATGAACTTCAGGAAAAAAGATCTTTGAATCATTTGGATGAATTTTGAAGTTTTTTCTTATGTTATGAAAAACAAGATGACGTAATTGTAGGTAGAACTTAATTTATTTACCTTCTTCTTTGACGGTGTTGAATATCTTTTCTTTCAACTGCATTTTTACCTTGTTTGAAGCCGGGTTCACGAGTCTCAAGAGTATACCACGACGACCACTTTCGTGAAACAGGACAGGACGATGCCAAGGATGTAGCGCGAGGTGTGCCACGTGGCCTGAACTGGCCACCTTGCGCTACAAAGGAGGAGCGGCATAGAGGGAAAAAAGAACATTAAATTCTGCTCATCCATGGACTGGAGGGGTTGGATCCAACCCAACGTACAGTCCTTACCCATTTGTCCTGGCATTGGACTGGTCACTTCGTACTATCCGGGGTCTGTCCGGACATCTAGGTCGATGTCCGTGATTTTTTTCTTCTGGGCCGACCCTGCCTATGTGTCCGCGGACGTGGGGGGTGCATACAGACCAAAAAAAAATTGCACCGTGATTGGTGGATATGTCAGAAGAATGATCGATCCACTAAACAGCCCAGGTAAAACTTCAGAAAAATTAATTTATCTGCCTAGCGAAGTAATTGTAATAGGGTTACTATTTAATAGGCTTATTATGTTTGTTGGGTTATCAAGTATCCCTATTGTTTTCCGTTCGACATCCACTTTTAAAAATGTTCTTTCCGATGCTATTCGTACCACCTTGTCCACGTCTGGGAGCTCGACCCAAATGCGAGACTCACCCCTTCAGTGGCGAAGGTGCCCAGCACATTCATCTAATTTCATGCATGAACACAGAACGAATCCTAAGGTGCAATGGAACATCCCACTTGGCGGATGTGCAAACTTCACAAGTTGACGACAATTCTTTTGTAGTCTTTCTTGCAACACATGATACGCACGCTAATGGCCCCTGCAGGAGTCGAATGCAGACAATGTGGAGGGCCCTTCTCGATCCAACTTGATGTGGATCGAGCAGGACCGCCGATCGAGAGTGCGGTCAATCACGACCCTTTGCTTTTTCCAACACGACATTGGACTCTTAGACGCGACACTAAGTTCGAGGTCGAAGTGAAAATGGCTACCAAAGACATCCGGCTAACCTCTAAGCCGCCCCCATTCTAGCGAGACCATCTTCAAGATAACCAGAATGTTTAACTTATGAGTGGGAAGCCCCTATTTTAAAACTTCTTCTCAAAATGTCCCTATTTTATATCGTATCGCTAGATTGCCCCTGTAAATGAGGACGACCTGGGGGAAACTTGTCAATAATGGGGGCAAGACAACGATAGTTTCTATTTTGACTAAGAATTTTGGTTAAGACCACGAAAAAAAAGCATTTTGGAGATAAGTACCCCAAAAATGCAAAATGGGGGCGACTTAGACATAATCCTCAGACGGGGGGCACGCAAAGATGGTCCAACGAGAATAGTGGCAACTTGTAAGTCCGCCTGAAGACATCATTGAAACATGTTTCAACATAGTCCCTTAAACAAGAAACGTTTCAACCCCGATGACTGAAACAAAACAAGACATGATGATATAAGTAATTGCACAAAACTTATCATTAGACAATGTCAAGACAATTTTATAACATTCTTCCATAAAACAAATATTTATTCTATCTCGACTAGAGTTAGAAGAGTGCACAACCCAAACCTTTCACATTTCTTCTTCCTCATAACTTGCTAGAAAGTTAAGCTGAATCTGTATTTAAAAGTATAATGTTTCTTTTAGACCTAATTTCTGTTTATTCCTCATTTATTCTGATATTCTATATATGCTTACTGTACTTTTTAACCCATGCACGCCCTGTGTGTAGTCTTGTACCCTTGTTTTTTGTTTGTTTTCCCTCTTTCCCTTGTGGCATTAACTGGGTCCACCGCCTGTGCCGACACCACCTGGGCCGTATGACTAAAAAAACAAATGACACGTACAGCTCTCGGGTTGAAGAGCAAACGCGCCCTTGAGATTTTCGCAACCCAACGGCCAACGACAGGAAGGCGATCAGTGTGGGTGACTATCCGATGCAACCCTCACCGTGAAAACCAGTGACCGCGACCACGGACATGAGCAACCGTGACTTGAAGAGGAGAACAGCAGCGGCACAAGACGAAGGACGACGTGGTCTAACAACTCTACGTGAAGGACGGGTATGGTGGAGTGGAATGTGGAGGCGTAGGGGAATGTGGAGGGAGAGGCGCATTGGGAGGGGAAGGAGAGGGGAATGCAAAAGGGGAAGGGGAGAGGGAAGCAACGAGGCAGGGGAAGGAGATTGGAATGAGGAGGAGGGCGAGGGCGAGGGCGAGGGCGAGGGCGAGGGCGAGGGCGAGGGCGAGGGCGAGGGAGAGGGCGGGG
>SZWC01003876.1:89521-143622 GCA_023375785.1 Penium margaritaceum | reverse complement strand
TCACTTGAGGGAAAATCTTGTCCATAATTTTTTTTTCTTGCATGTACAACTTTGTGTGGTAAATCATTCTGATAAAAGATTAAATAGCATTTTTAAAAAAATCAACAAATCTTTGACGTGTGATTTATCGATCCAATGACTATAGTCTTTTCCCGATACACATAGTCAACTCCAGAGACTGATAATTCACTATTACTACAAAATACGAGAAACCCACAAATGTATTAAGACTGAGCATGCATAAATAGGACCTACAGATAATTAAAATAGGAGAAGGACTCCAACATGTGCTTTACCATCTCTTAAAGATAAAACTTCACCTACCTGTACATGAAGTTGCCATTGCGTGCAAAACCATTCTATGCACATGCATTTATTCTATCCACACTTGGACACATGGAAAACTATGCCCTTCCATTGTGCACACTACACTACGGTTGTGCACATTAGAAAAATGCACATGGATGACCACAATGTTCACCGCATGCCTGGAGAACACAAGAAATGCCAACAACGTCGACTGCATTGATGAGATCATCCAATTAAAGGATAAAAAAAAAACTTATGATTTGAAAGAGATAATAGTCTTCAAGATTTTTATTTTATTTCGTTCACAACTTTACTTTTGTAGCCAATTTTTACGGAAGAGAGAGAGAGAGAGAGAGAGAGAGAGAGAGCGAGAGAGAGAGAGAGGAAGAGAGAGATAGAGAGAGAGAGAGAGAAATAATAATCTTTACCATGTAGAAAAAAGCACACAATCACATAATATTTATCGTTCGATCGTTCAATCAGATGGTTGATCTACTTTTCTCTAGATCATGACGTATTATGTTAACCGACAATCCATTTCAAAAATGTCTTTGAAAGGTAATTTAATGGAAATTTCATCTGCAACACTATTCTTGCACTTCGAGTCAAGAATGGGGTCATATTTTAATGTTGTAGTGTTAGTTTGGCAGGCAAGGATCGTGGGTATACATGATCATATACTATTCCCCATAACAATCAATCCACGATGGACATCTGGAGTATTAGTTTTTAACAATGGCCCTCATAAGTATTTTTTGCATTCTCGTTAAGTTACAACTATTTTTCTGTCAAAGTGGAAATCGCATTCTTCTCATACAAAATTTGGGTTCACTATAAATTAATTGTGGCAACGTTGGGTATGAGACAAAATTATCTAATCATCCTCAGACCTACTATTATTTGAATATCTTAGAATAATCATAATAAGATGATCAAGTGAGAAACAAATCCAAAAAGACCTTATTTATTTATGAAGTCTCCATTTTCAATTTCATAAACATCTTAACATAATTTTATATGATTCCTATCCACCCCAACACTTAGGGAGAACCTTCTAAGTAGGAAAGGATCTTTACATTACAATATCCTAACACACTATGACTAAGAACAAAATTAAAGTATGAATGTGCAATTTTTATTTTACCACGTGATTTAATTATGCATGGGATGCAAACATCCCATGTGTAATAATATAAATCAAACACGTGTGACAAGTAAAATGCTTATTTTCCATCAATACAATCAATATCAACGTTAATATTTCATTTGATGTGTGAGAAAAATTGAAAACCCCTTGATAACTAAGGAAAAACCTATGATTGAGGGTCTCCAACCTCCCACCTATTTTTTCAACCAATAAAAACTAAACCCATGTGATGTAGAACCTCCATGCATTGTGGGAAAACCATACTACAGTCCCCCAACGTGTAAAAATAATCCACTGTAGTCCTTAACTAATCATAACATTAGCTTTATTGGGTTTTGGGGAGGCACACACTAGAATGGCCAGCTACCTCACTGTGAAGCTTTCATTATAACAAGAGGTTCTCTCTTCCTCCGTGATCATTTTTGTATCCAACAAACCTAAAAGAAGTCAAAATGTCGAATGGAATCGTTTTGAAGGTACTAAATACAATACGAGATGTGTCCAATGAGCAAAAGCTAAACAGAGCTTATCTCCATGTGGTTCACGCATTTCTCGGCCCCAAACTAGGTCGCAAAGCCTTCCTAGGCCGTCAAGTCCATCCACGCAAGGGTCTTGGTGAAGCCATCATCTCTAGTGATGGAAGGCCTTTAAGACGTAAGGGCCACCTCCTTCCTACGCTCGCAGCACAAGGGCTTTAGACAATCTCCGACATGAATCTCCACTGAGGTTGGTAGAGAAAGCCATGCCTATAAGGTCTTGGAGGGATCTTTAGAACTGTCCTCCACCCAGGCTGGTATGTAGAGCAAGGCTTATAGGGGCCTTGTAGGGATCTGCAATAGCGACATACACATAAGCTGGTAGGTAGAACCAAGCTCAAAGGAGCCTTGGAGGGTGAAGATATTAGGGTTGAACAATTACAGATATACCACTAATGATCATCCATTGAAGATACATGAGTAAGCCAGTGCCAGCACAATTCATACTTGTGCCTTGAGCAAGTTGACTACCTTTGTGGTAGTAAAAGAAGCTTCCTTTGGTGCATGGTGGCTTTGCATGTAGAAGCCATCGTCTTACCTTGAATTCTTGCATCATGTGGCCTCTCCTGGATCACTGAGAGTCGTTGACCACCGTAGCTGGAGTGCTTAAATCTCAATGATCCTTTCAAATGAACATGAACCATTTATGTCTAGCACCCTCGTTTGAGGAAACTTCCTCTGTAAGGTAGATTCCTCTCCATGGAAGCTTACTCTCCGCCTTGGTTTCTGCTGTTTTACATGTGATTCATGGGGAAGCTTTCTTCCCAAAGAAGCTTCACCAGGATCCACGATGCAGATTCTCCATGAGTTTCTTCTGTCATGGGCTTTGCTACTACTGTATTGATGCTACCACATAATCACATGTCATGTGTGAATTGCCTTCATGTAAAGCTCGCTCAAGAGCTCTTCACATAGATTTTCTACATGGCCATGATGAAGACATGATAGGTCCTGCCTCCAGACTGTCAGTGTAATGTAGTCCCCACTTAACGCCCTCACATTGCTCCGTGTGTCAAATTGAGTCAGGTGTGGTCCCACTTGACCATCAAGCCTATGTATTATTGCACATGGTTGAGCTCTGGGAGGCATGCAATGTTCTCATGCGCATGCTTTTTAATAAATATCCTTTCAAACCCTTTGTGGGATTTTTCATACGATACAATCTAGGCCTTCGAAAGGGGAAATTCTCCATTGAACTGCACCTGGTAGATGCATGGAAAATTGTATTAATTTGTGTTTGAGCCTTTGCTTATATTTTGTACTATGCCATGCTCATATAGAAGATGAGCGGAGTTATTGCTCTTTTCGACAAGTTTGAGCCACAAAGGTTTGCAATAAAGTATAATACATGCTGAGAAGCATCCACATAACAGAAGAATTCCAAACATAAATACACACCCTCTTCCATCCCATGATCATTCTCAAGACACGAAGATTCCCCACTCATAGGTATGGTCTTACCCTGTCGTCAAAATTTATTACAGAAAAATTATCACTTTGCTTTATGAGATTACTTAACTGGTTTTCTTCTCTCAGTTCGACCCCCATTTGGTTGCCCTTTACCATACCATATGTGTTGGCGACAAGGCCCTTCAAATGCCCGTAAGGAACCTCCCAAAATTTGTGACATCATGAGATGTATTTACAACTTCATGGGGAATCCCTTACGACCCTATTGAAGATCCAGGGATGAAAAGTTTAAAAATAAGCACATAAATTACTATATTAATGATAACAACAAAAATATTCTTGAGAATGGGCTAAGACTCATCAAACCTTCCCTTTATGTGGTCAAACGGCTTCCCCTCCCCTCCTTTCATTCGTGTGGAATTGTAGTGTTTCCCATTTGATGATATGGGATGCATTTTCGCATTTTATGTTCCTTTTCAAGGAGAGACGTGCACATGGTTTTGTACTTTGTAGATTCCTTGTAACAATCCAATGAATGTGTAAATCATTATAAAACATTCAAATGAATATTGGTGATTTCTCAACAAACTAAATTTTTAAAAAATATTCTTTCAATATATGTGGAAGTGGTATATTCTGGTTTCTTGGTTTCAAAATTAATTTTCAAGATTTTTAGGACACATGAATGTGAAGAAATTTGACTGAAGATGGATGAAATATTTTTTACACAACCTCTCCTGAAAAAATAACACTTATAAAATTTAGCATATTATTTTCAGTGGTTGCTGTTCCAGTTTGGTTTTCGCACTTAGTTTGTCTAGTGCATCCTAATCATGACCTGTTGGGAATATAATTGTGAGGAGAATTTGAAAGCCTTTGTTTTGTTCAGTTTATTCTACGATTTAACCCACGTTTGTTTCGCATGAGCCACGTGCTTCGCGGAGACGCGTTCATCGTGAGTTTCTCGAGGTCGTGCAGAAGATCTTTTCCTGCTTCCATCGATTGGGCGTTGCTGGCGGTGCCTTCGCCAGACCCGAAAGGCCCAGCCACTGATGGACGGGACCATTGGCCTCGAAAGATAGTAGGTTAAAATGCCACTTGTGCCTTCGTTGGATGCTTCGCATCCGTCTATCTGACGGGATGAAATGGACTAGCATTGAAGAAAGTACTTCAAAGTATGGGAAGGTTTCCTCCGAGTTGTTTTTGCCAGACAATAACAGATGAGACGGCAGAAAAATGCCCGTCTCAAGCCACAACATGTCTGACAAAAATTCGTGGTCTCATGCAACCGCCTGCTTCCAAGGCGATGTATCCGATCTGTGCATGAGCAAGGACAGCTCTACCTGCGACCAAGCAGTAGCCGAGTGAGCACTGCACAACAGACAGATCCTCGACTAGAGCAGATATTAAATGACGCGGCAGGCTGACTCACAAAAGGTCTCTCGCGCAACGACCCCGGAAAAAGCGCTCCACACTTCCAGCAAGTCGCCACTTTAACTCCCTCCTAGAATGAAAAACTAAAGTGTACCATGGTTCAAAGAGGGGCTCTACGTTTTGTCAACTTCCTGGATGTTATGCCAAATGGAGCGTAGAAGGTGAACAGGTATAATTTAAGAGGGAAACTAGATTTCTAATTTGGGACACTTGAGTAATTTATAATTAGTGGTAAGTGTATTTCGATGAAAACTGTCGAAATAGTCGAACACATATACCGTACTAGTACGTGAAAGGTTGAGGCAATGTTGAAAAAGTATGAAAACAAAGTGTGGTGGAGGTGTGGGTATTTGGGACAAAAACAAAATCCTGGGGTGGTATTAGTCACGAGGACAAAATTAGTTGTGGGTGTGATCTCAACTCCACATGTATGCACATCTCTCGCAGTACGTTGTTTGAAGTTTCAAGTTTGAATGCACGCGCACCGCCCTAGACCCTTGCACAATGAGTGTCTAATGTGGTGCACGTGCTTGCAGCCGCGCTGTTTGTCGCTCGACCATGAGCACTGCAATGTCTCTCACAAGTGTCGAACACTGCCGTTGAACGAAAATAGAAAATACCGATATGACCAAAAACCATAAATGGGGACAAACTCAAATGCAACCACTACAAATAAGGACAAGGACAAAAAATGGGTAAAAAATATAATTTCACCACCTTTCACGTCCTAGTACGGTATACAAGAATCAAGCTATGAATGAGGTATATTTGCGGTCGTTGGGTCGTTGGGTCGATCGTCAAGCGACTCGTCTGGAGTCGCATCGTGAGTGGTCGGATTCGAGAAGCTCCCCCGAGGAGTCTAGGGACTTCCGAGGATTGACAACGAAGATGTTGAGAAGATGCAAAGAAGCTTCCTAGCAACTCTGCCGTTGACCAGGCGTCAGTGCCTGATCAGACGGTGACGACAGTCACAAGTCATGCACGCAACGGCAAGGGTTTGGCTAGGGGACACAAGGCAAATTGTCTGAATGCTTCAATTTGCAGAGAGAGATTACAAATGACAGGTCCACGGCATAAGTACCTGCGGCGGCGCACGGCAGGTGTCGCACGCGGCAGTGCAAGATCTGTCCTAAAACCGGCCCAAAACCACTGTTTTGGCCATAACTCTGCGCACACATGTCAGAACGCTACGCCGTCTGAACCTAGACATACAGAATCACAAGCCAGACGCTACGACTGGTCACATGCATACATCCGGCATCGAACGGTGGACACACAATACAAAAACATGCAAATCGGGCCCACGGCCAGTCCACCGATAAAATCCTGCGTGCTGCAGAAAACCTGCATGAGGTCCCGGGTAGCGTCCAGAGCTCTGGAGCGGTCGTCGCTCAGCTCCAAGCTGGTAGTCCGCCACCGGACAAAGCACCGGTACCGCCTGGGTCCGCATCAGGGATCTGCACGAGTATGGACACGGCCAAGTGGTCACAGAAAACTGTACAGGTCGACAGGAACGTCACAAATCACAACACTCCCCCAAGACCCGATGGTACGCATGTCCATACACGTGCAGCACTGAAACGAGTACAACAACGCGTGCAACGACGTAGTGAATGGCCACCACAACACCCCACACTCAACCACTCTCAGGCAAGGGGCGAAGCCAGACAGAACGAATGGCCACCAGGAACTTTTTGCGTGCTAGTGCCTTCGTCAAGAAGTCAGCACGCTGCATGTCAGTGCCAACCCAAATGACAGAGATCACGTGTCGCTCCACCAAGTCACGCACAAAGCGATGCTCTAGTGCAATGTGCTTCGTGCGAGCATGGAAGACACCAGAGTTCTCCGCAATAGCAAGAGCACTCTGGTTGTCGCAACGAAGCACAATGGCGGGTACTGACTGACCCAGCTCAAGGAACAGACACTGCAGCCATACCGCCTCAGTAGCCCCTGCTCCCAGAGCGACATACTCTGCCTCTGATGAGCAACGTGCAATGCAGCCCTGCTTCCCGTTGCGCCAGGACACAACGGTACCACCAAGCAGGAACACGTAACCGGTGCGACTGCGTCCGTCTGGGCTCCAGGCCCAGTCGCTGTCGGTGTAGCCATCAAGGACCACCGAACACTGCCGGCGAAAGCGGAGTCCGAGGTACGGTGTGGAGACCACGTACCGCACCACTCGCACAGCCGCATGAAGGCCTCTAGCACGTGGAGCCTGCGAAAACTGGGCAAGGAGGTTGACGGCGAATGCGATGTCCGGACGTGTGGTAGTGGCCAGGTACATCAGGGATCCGATGAGACGGAGGTACAAGGTCACATCCACTGTCTCCCCCAGCTGTGTGGGATCGTCCACCTTCAGGGCATCCTGCCCGTCGGGTGTGAGGGNACCACGTACCGCACCACTCGCACAGCCGCATGAAGGGCTCTAGCACGTGGAGCCTGCGAAAACTGGGCAAGGAGGTTGACGGCGAATGCGATGTCCGGACGTGTGGTAGTGGCCAGGTACATCAGGGATCCGATGAGACGGAGGTACAAGGTCACATCCACTGTCTCCCCCAGCTGTGTGGGATCATCCACCTTCAGGGCATCCTGCTCGTCGGGTGTGAGGGGTGTGGAAGCCGTGGGCACTACGCCGAGGAGATCGCTGAAGCCCTCCCCCACAACGCGTGCGTATCGGGCCTGGTGCAGTAGCAGAGTACAACGTCTGCGGTCTCGTACGATCTCCATGCCGAGAAACACCGCTGGAGGACCAAGGTCCTTCATCCTGTAGGCAGTCTGGAGGACGGCCTTGGCCTCCTTCACGGCCTCCAGTGAAGGAGACGCGATCAGAAGGTCGTCGACATAGACCAGGATGGCAGTGAGCCGCTCAGGCGTCCGGCGGATGAAGAGAGAGGGATCTGCCTCGCTATGTACATATCCAGCACGAGTCAGGGTGCCAGTGATCTCCTGGTGCCAACACCGAGGAGACTGCTTGAGGCCGTACAAGGACTTGCGCAAGCGCCAGACCTTGTCGCCATCCTCAAAACCGGGTGGCTGAGCCACGTAGATCTCCTCATCTAGAGAGCCATGGAGGAACGCATTGTTCACATCCATCTGGTATAGTTCCCAGTCATGCTGAGCCACTACACCGAACAGAGCTCGAGCTGAGGTCATACGGCCGATAGGGGCGAAGGTGTCAGTGTAATCGATGCCCTCAATCTGAGAGTACCCCTTGACGACCAAGCAAGCCTTGTGGCGTTCCAGTGAGCCATCTGGCTTCACTTTCTTGCGAAAGACCCACTTGACCTGAATAGCCTTCCTTCCAGGTGGAAGGTTGACTAGCTCGTAAACTCCGTGCTCTCGGATGGCTCGAAGCTCATCCTCGCAGGCAGCATGCCAAGCGTCAGCATCCTGTGATGAGAGAGCTTCCCTCAGTGTGCCCAGGTCAGGCGCTAAAGCGGGAGAGCTCTGCGTGGCAACAACACACGCCTTTGTGCTAGTTCTGACGACCACAAGATCGGCTGCTGCATCACAAGCGATGTGGAACTCGCGAGTGATGAGGTCGTGCCCTACTGGACACGCTGGATGTACCTCTGTGTGCTCAGTGCGGACACTCAGGCCTAGGGCCTTTGTGCCGGGGTCACCAATCGCGATGCTGCGAGTGGAGCGCCTGGGTGCAGGACCAGACGCTCGCTGAGCTCCGGAGTCCAATGGTCGAAGACGACCGCCAGGCTCACGGGAGTAACCTGGGCTTGAGGGGCGCACCTCAGGCTTAGGAACGGGCACAGTCACAGCCGGGGAGAGCTGGGCCAAGGGAGCTGGTGATGTCGTGCGAGGAGGGGCGTGTGTGGGAGACACGGGACTCGGTGTGGCAGTAGGGACAGATGAGGCAGGACCACACACAGAGGCAGGAGTGCCGGTGGACACAGGAGTACGCACATGTGTAGGATCATGGGTACGGGAGGGAGGCGAGGGAACCGGGGTAGAAACCTGTGGTGCTGGAGAGGTCTCTGGGCCGACAGCGATGATCGCTGGGTCATCAAAAGCCGGAGACCGTGAAGTGGAGGGAGCTCGAACGGACACATCAGCCTGAAGAGGGGTGCTCGCAGGCGAAGATTCCCCCACCTGGCGAGAAACCTCACATGTAGGGATGTGCGTGACAGACAGCAACGTAATCAACGTCAGATCACGGTAGGCGAGGGACTCAAAGAAGAGCGCGTCGCGTGACTCAACAATGCGACGACGGGTAGGGTCCCAAAATTGCTAGGCCTTTGATCGCGAGGAGATACCGACGAAGGCACACAAGCGACCCCGCGGTGAGACCTTGGACCCCTGTTGGTCCTCGGTGTACCACACGGAAGCCAAGGACCCCCAGACGCGAGCAAGACGAAGGTCAGCACGATGGCCGAACCAGAGCTCATACGGTGTGACGTGGTCCGGAAGAGGACCATCGGGAGGTGGCTCCAGACCCAAGTCATGTAGGCAAAGCCCTCAAAAGTGAAGGACTCTGGGAGACCGCACTCAGACCGCATAGCGCGAACCGCATCCTCCATGGTGCGGTTCCAACGCTCAGAAACACCGTTCTGCTGAGGAGTAGCAGGACCGGAGACCTGGTGAAAAATCCCGTGCTCAGCGAAGAAGCTATCCATCTCGCCTAGAAACTCGCCCCCACGATCCGACAGGAAAGTGTGCAGCGTNACCCCCAGACGCGAGCGAGACGAAGGTCAGCACGATGGCCGAACCAGAGCTCATACGGTGTGACGTGGTCCGGAAGAGGACCGTGCGGGAGGCGGTTCCAGACCCAAGTCATGTAGGCAAAGCCCTCAAAAGTGAAGGACTCTGGGAGACCGCACTCAGACCGCATAGCGCGAACCGCATCCTCCATGGTGCGGTTCCAACGCTCAGAAACACCGTTCTGCTGAGGAGTAGCAGGACCGGAGACCTGGTGAAAAATCCCGTGCTCAGCGAAGAAGCTATCCATCTCGCCTAGAAACTCGCCCCCACGATCCGACAGGAAAGTGTGCAGCGTGTGGCGGGACTGACGCTCAGCCATCACTAGCCAGAGGCAAACCGCGAGAGCGGCGTCACTCTTCTGGCACAGGCTGTAGACCCACTGCATCCGGGTGAAGTCATCAGTCAGAGTCAGGACGTATCGACCCCTATCAGACATAGACTCGACAGGAAGAGGACCAAGAAGGTCCGAATGGACTAGCTCAAGAGGGCGAAGTACGCGACATCGTGAGTCAGGGTAGGTGCAGCGATGCATCTTACCCTGGGCGCAGAAAAGACATTCGGTCTTGGGTGGCTTCTCGAAAGAAGCCGCATCAAGACCGAGAGCGGGCTGTGTCCGAATGAGCTTTGACACAGTGTTGGAGCCCACATGACACAGACGGCGATGAAGCAATCGCTGGTGCTCAGGAGATAGAACACCAGTGACAAAAACACGAGCTGAAGGGGAAGGGGAGCAAGGAGCAGAAGTACGGGAAACACGGTACAGGTCATCCACAACAGAGGCACGTAGAACAATGCTGCGAGTGTCAATGGCAGTCATAGTCGCGGACTCGGTAGTGTGCTCCACGGAGAGTCCCATCAGTGTGCAAGCACGTACATAAAACAAACTCAGCTCAAGGTCAGGCACAAACATCACCTCGGAGAGATACAAGGGGCCAGACGGACCATCAAAGCGCACAACCCCAACACCCTGGACTGGCAAGGACTGACCAGAGCCGGTGCGAACGGAACGAACAGACGCAATAGGGCCGAGAACAACGAAGTCACTACGACGACACGTCATGTGGTGAGTGGCACCTGAATTGATGATCCAAGTGCCACCGGCATCACGACTGGAGGACGTCACTGTACAACGGGCAATGGAACACTCGGCCTCAGACGGACGCTGAGCAGCAGGTGGGGAGAAACGACGAAGGGCACAAAGATGGGACTCATGAATCCAATCTGTACAGTCAGGCCCATCATCATCACATGCCGACTGTGCCCCCCCACACGAGTCATCCCGAGCCACATGAACAGACGGACCGACAGTCTGTGAATCACTCGGCTGTGACAACACACTCGCGCCTCCCTGAAAGCGGAGCGCCAGAAGGTGGCAAAGCTCGGCGATGGTGCGGTCGTGTGGGTCCGGATCACTGCTACTTGCCGGTGGGGAAGCAGGAACAATTGCACTCGTGGCTGTCACGCGTCCCGAGGAAGTCGAGGCTGACGTGCTGGACGCGAAACGAAGAGCGTGTGCCGCTTGGAGCCCACGAGTAATCCGCACCCAGTCGAGCGGCTGCTGGCACTCGGTGTAGCGATGGACGCCGTCACAGTTGTAGCAGTGAACGGAACGTCCACTGCTACCACTGGAAGACGACTGCTGCTGTGACTGCTGCTGAACTGGTCCCCGCTTCCCCTTCTTCTTCTTCCCCTGAGCTACTGCTACAACACCCTGTGTCTGAGTGGGTGTGGAAGGGGCCGAAGAGGAGGAAGACGAGGACGTGATGGACGATGAAGAAGGACACTGCAGGAGGGATGATGGTGGTGATGCGATGACTGTTGCAGCAAGGGCAATCTCCTGATGGGCCACGGCTGTCTCGCGGGCTGATGTCACCTGGAGGAAAAGCTGATGCGCCCAAGGGAGAAGCTGCAGAGTGGCTGAGAAAGGCCCAAGGATGGCGTCTCTGTACCGTGTGAAGATTTCAGTATACTCAAGGCGAATTCCGAGCATCATCGTACGGAGCGCCCACAGCTGTGTGCCTCCGGAGGTCCCAAGACGCATGTAGATGCGCATGGCTCATCGCCAGTAATCGACTTCAGGCACTCCAGGCCCCTGACGGAGAGAGTGGAAGGCACGAATGTGTGCTGCTCGGGTGGCGTGCGTCTCTTCGGCCAGCAGGGATAGGGCCAGATTCCAACCTCCACGTGGATCGGCTCCGGTGCCTGTGCCAGGCTCGCCAAGGAAAGGACGAAAGTTGACGATGGTCTCACATGGCGTAGAGGAGACCGCGCATCGCCCTGGCTGCTGTCTGCACCTGTGCTAGGTCTGTAGACTGATACTGGCTGTGGTAGTAGGGCCACACGCCCTCTGAAGTGGGCCAAACCTGAAAGAGGATCGCCCAGCAGTCGAAGCCGTCCTCAGTGATGTACACTGGGGGTGGTGTCTCAAAGTCCTTGGGTTGCCGCTCCGTGGGGAGGGCGACCGCAAGCTGAGGAGGACGAGAGACGGGGAAGACTCTCGGAAGTGGATAGTCACCGGGATAGTCGGGTGACGGTCGCACCGTAGGAATCCGAGGAGATCTGGTCCTCGTCTGCAGCTGACGGAGGCGCTCCTGAAGAACTCGAATCTCATGATCCGGGGAGTCGTCCGTCATGCCTGGCATGAATGGCTCATCATCCAGGAGGTCAAAAGGTGGTGGGTCAGGTCGAGCCGACTGTTGTGTAGAGATCGCGACGTCGGCAGCTCCCTCGGAAACCTGCCGTGGGACTGTGGACTGGCCATGCAGAAGCTCAGTCAGCATACGGGTGAGTGGATCAGATCGAGCTCCTGTAACGGGTGCGTGAGCCGACTGCTGTGTAGAGATCGCGACGCCGGCAGCCCCCTCGGAAACCTGCCATGGGACTGTGGACTGGCTACGCAGGAGCTCAGTCAGCGTACGGATGGCATCAGTCTGCTCCCGCTGTAGGCAACGCATCTCAACCTGCTGGCTCCGCAGGTCCTCAATGGCCTGCGAGCGTGGGCTCAGGACACCAGAAGATGAGGAGGAGGGATCATCTGTCGCCTTCCCCTTGTTGTCCGACGAGTCCATGTCGCCTCTCAGTATGGGTGGACAGGTCAGGTTTGTCGGATTTCAAAAGAGTCAGCGTTTCTCGAGGAGTTGGGACGCTGGCAATTTTTGACNGACTGGCTACGCAGGAGCTCAGTCAGCGTACGGATGGCATCAGTCTGCTCCCGCTGTAGGCGACGCATCTCAACCTGCTGGCTCCGCAGGTCCTCAATGGCCTGCGAGCGTGGGCTCAGGACACCAGAAGATGAGGAGGAGGGATCATCTGTCGCCTTCCCCTTGTTGTCCGACGAGTCCATGTCGCCTCTCAGTATGGGTGGACAGGTCAGGTTTGTCGGATTTCAAAAGAGTCAGCGTTTCTCGAGGAGTTGGGACGCTGGCAATTTTTGACTGTCCCGCCAAATATTTAGCTAAGTATGGTGCTCACGTCAGCAGGTGGTTGCTGACGTCAGCACGACCTGATGACGTCAGCAAGCAGAAATGCTGACGTCAGCTCGACTCCCCTCCTTTTTCCTTTTTTTTTGTTTTTCTTTCTTGCGGCTCTGCGCGAGCGTGCAGCCGCTCCACGGCGGCTGCGCGGAAGCTGCGCGTAGGCTGCGTAGCAGCTTCCACTCAGCTATTGCTGCAGCTATGCTGTCAGCTGCAGTAGCAGCAGCTGCGTGGCTACGTGCGCAGCAGTGGCAACAGCGGCTACGCAATTTCGCTACTGTTGCTGCGCGCTGCGGCTACTGCTCGCTGTCGCCGCCGCGCGCTCCTGCTGCTGTTGCTGCTGCTGCACTGCTGTTGCTGCTGCTGCGCTGCTGTTGCTGCAGCTGCTGCTGCTCTGCTGCTGCGGCCGTGGCTGCCGCTGCTGCTGCTGCACTGCTGTTGCTGCCACTGCTGCTGCTCTGCTGCTGGCGCCGCTGCCGCCGCTCGCTGCTGCTGCGGCGGCCACCGCTGCGGCTACGGGCGGCGGCTGCACTCGCTGCAGCCGCCTCGTGCTGCTGTGACTGCTGCTGTGGCAGGCTGCTGCTACGGCGCTGCTACTACCGTTGCTGCTGCTGCTGCTCTGCCACTATGTTGCTACTTGCACAGGGGCAGCGCCGCTGCTGCGGTCTCACGTGATGGGTGTGGGCTGCATTGACGGCGACGAGCTCTCTTCGACGGGCCCTAGTGGATCTGCTGCAACGGTGACTCTCACTACTGTTGCTCTGCTGCGTCTCTACTGCGCAGCTCAATGAGAACTGTCTCACTGCTCTGATACCATGAGAAGATGCAAAGAAGCTTCCTAGCAACTCTGCCATTGACCAGGCGTCACTGCCTGATCAGACGGTGACGACAGTCACAAGTCATGTAGGCAACGGCAAGGGTTTGGCTAGGGGACACAAGGCAAAGTGTCTGAATGCTTCAATAGTATTTTCAGAGAGAGATGACAAATGACAGGTCCATGGCATAAGTACCTGCCGCGGCGCACAGCGGGTGTCGCACGCGGCAGTGCAAGATCTGTCCTAAAACCGGTCCAAAACCATTGTTTTGGCCGTAACTCTGTCCACAGATGTCAGAACGCTACGCCGTCTGAACCTAGACGTGCAGAATCACAAGCCGGACGTTACGACTGGTCACATGCATACATCCGGCATCGAACGGTGGACACACAATGCAAAAACATGCAAATCGGGCCCACGGCCAGTCCACCGATAAAATCCTGCGTGCTGTAGAAAAACTGCAGGAGGTCCCGGGTAGCGTCCAGAGCTCTGGAACGGCCGTCGGTCAGCTCCAAGCTGGTAGTCCGCCACCGGACAACGCACCGGTACCACCTAAACATCAGGGATCTGCACGAGTATGGACACGGCCGAGTGGTCACAGAAAACTGTACAGGTCGACAGGAACGTCACAAATCACAACAGATGCGAGGTGCATCTTTATCAATTGAGATGTATCTTGATGCGTCGAGAAGTCGACCGAAATTTCGTGACACTTCTGTCGATTCTCGAAAGTGGTCGAAGTTGTCAGAAAGTGCGAGAATGCTCCATGGAGGGCAAGGGCAATTGGCCAAATTTCCCTCGACTGTCGGAATGAATATCGAGGTCTCGACGCGCTCGGGGATATTTGTGTAATGACAGAAATGCCCACTCGGAAAGATTAGGGACTTGTGTACGTTTGGTACGTAACACTTCCCCCTTTAGCTGCGACGTCCCGGCACGCACAGAGATGTGGCCCGATGACGGCGGTAATATCCTTCAATGAGGTGATCAATGTCTCGGACATTGTCATTGGGTTCCAAGCAGTCATGCGCGACATCGTAGCCGTGCCACCTGGCAAGATATAATGTTGGTTTGCCAGGTCGTCAATAGCTCAGGATGTCCTCGATGACGTACTCTGTGTCCTCGTCCACCTGCACAGGAGGAGGGGCATGTATCTCCCTCCTCCTGTCCATCCCCTCGTCCCTACCGAGGAAGTTCTGTACGGGGTCTTGGTAGTAATTGAGGCTGCTGGTATGAAACACCGGATGAATGTCCATAGCGTCGAGGAGTTTGAGTCATGCAACCACATGGGTTTGCATGCGCTCGATCTCAAACGGTCCCAGCCATCGGGTTTGAGATTCGAACAGTTGGCTCCTCGGAGTTTGATGTTGGTCGAGTCGAGAAGAACTCTGTTGCTGGTGGTGAAAAAATCATCGTTGCGATGTCTCACCGCCACTCGCGTCTTCGTATGTCTGTCGTGTTTCCTCCTAGATGGTCGAGAAGTCGCAATATTGGATGTCAACCGCGAGAAAGTTGTTGTGGCTGTGTAGTCCGACTGGTGTGGCGGGAAGCTTGCCTTACACCACTTCAAATGGATTTCTGCCCTTACGGTGGAGATCGCCGAATTACATGCGTATTCGACGGTTGGGTGTTCGTGTGCCCAACTTGTCCCATGAGGTTCTCATAATGTTCGGAGAAGTTGTTCGAGCGTTTGGTTGGTCCCCTCGGTTTTGCCATTGGTTTGAGGACGGAACGCCGTTGAAAGCTGTATCGGACTACTGTAGCGAGTCATTAATTTGTGCCAGAAAGGGCTAGTGAATGGTCCGCCCCTGTCCCTTGTGCTAGTTCTTGACACGTCGTGTACTAGCACAGTGTTGCTTATCAATAGACGTGTTGATCCTTCGACAGTCACGGTGGTCGTAACTAGGATCAAGTGAGACATTTTGGAAAACAAGTCAACAACCACGAGGATTGCGTCATATCCCTCGGGTGTGACTGGTAATCCCGTGATGAAGTCCATGGAGATGTCAGCCCATGGTTCCTTTGGCATGGGGAGCGGCTGCAGAAGTCCGGATGGCTGTGTGCAATGGGATTTTTGTCGCTGACACGTGTCGCAGGTTTTGTAGAAGTTGGCCACGTCGAATTGTAGCTTGTCCCACCAGTAGTATTTTGCCAGCTTCTTTAGCTTCTTTTCTTCTCCAAAATGTCCACCTAGACCTGTGTCGTGGCACTCCTCGAGCAACATGTGGCGAAGTTCTTCATTCGGGGGAATGACCACCCGGTGAGGGAATCGTCGTCTCCAATCGGGTGTGTCATACCAAGATTGCGCCTTGTCATATCCTCCATGCTGGTCGTGGCCTCGTGTGAACAACTGCTCGAGATACGGATCTCGTTGTAGCTGTAGCGTAACTGCCCCAACCATCAAATCTGGTCGGTGGCTGAGTGCATCCGCAGGATTGGTTTTTCGCGGTCGGTACTCAATGTCATAGTTGAACCCAGGTTCCACGAGCTCCATCCATCGAGTTTGACATTGATTGAGGTTTGGCTACATCTTCAAATATTTTAGTGCATGGTGGTCAATGCGTATGATGCATCGGCGACATTCAAGATAGCACCGCCATGTCTTAATTGTATGTACGACCGCCAGTATTTCCTTCTTGTGTACGGCGTAGTTGAGTTCCCGTCCGTACAAATTTCTTGACATGTATGCGACCAGCTGCTCTCGTTTGTTGTGGTCTTCTAGGAGGACCGCGCCAATGGCTTGATCTGAGGCATCCGTAGCCACAACGTAGTCGACCGTTGGATCGACTAATTGTAGGGATGGCACCGGGATCAGCGCATTCAACAAAGCGATGAACGCTTCTGTTCGCTCTCACCCCACTGTCACTTGTCTTCTTTGTTCGAGTGGGGTTGGAGAGATGCGCTGACTCTCGGGCCTCATTCCGTACCAGATGACGGTAGTATTTGCAAAAGCTTAGGAAAATTTGGATGTCTCGAACATTGGTTGGTGTCGGCAAACCAGTAAGTGCTGCCACCTTTTTTTGGATCCATGGTGATCCATTCGTCGTTGATGACGTGACCCAAAAAACCGATCGAACGGCGACCGATGTTGCACTTGGAGAGATTTCTAAAAAAAACATCTCTTTGTACAACTTTAAGGACTTTTCAAAGATGTCCATCGTGCTCCCGTGGGGTGCGACTGTACACCAAGATGTCATTGAGATACACCAAGACAAAATTGTTGAGGTACGGGCCAAAAATACTATCCATTGCCACCATGAACTTTGCTAGGGAATTTGTAAGTCCAAACGACTATGCCGTGAAATCAAAATGCCCGTAGCGAGTTCGGAACGGCGTTTTCTTGATGTCACCACTTGTCACGCAAATCTCAGGATGATTTTTGCTTAAGTCAAACTTGGTGAAATTCGAGCCTCTCGGGGTTGATAAAAACGTTTGTCGGCTCGGGGAAGCGGGTAGCGGGCCTTGATGGTAGCGTCGTTCATTGCCAAGCAGTCCACGCACATCCATATTTTGCCGGTTTTTCTTTTTACGAATAGTATTGGTGCAGCGTATGGTGACGTGGGTGGGCGGATGAACCCCTGACCGAGCATCTCGTCGAGCTACTTTTTTAACTTGGTCAGATCGTGATCGCTCGTCCGATAGGTCCCGCGAACTGTGGGTCGGCTGCCCGGTTTCAGCTCAATACAATGGTTGATGTCACGTTGAGGTAGTATGGTTCTTGGGGGTTCGTCGGGGAAGATGTTCACAAACCCTTGGATGAGAGGTGCAAATTATTTTAGTACCATCGAGAACTTTGTTGATACTGATGAGGTTGATGAGGCCGGTGAGTCGGTTGCTACCACTTCCACTTCCTCCATTGGCTGAAGATGCACAGGCCATGCACGAGCCCCTCGTTGTATGCAGTGTTTGGCCACTTTGATCGGAATCGGCTGCACAGGTTGTCGCTTTTCAGCTACTGCGGCTTCCTCTGCTACTTCCACCTCTACTACTTCCCCTGTCGTCTTCCATCCCACACATGGAAGTTGTCGCTTGGCACTGTTTATTTCCACATAGATGTTGCCACTGTTCCAGTCAACCTGTGGATTTTGCTAATGAAGGAAATCTCGTCCAAGAATAACTTTTTGGTCTCTCATTGGACAAGACCTCCCGACTGATACATCCACAGATCTCCCACTTGTAGTCACAACGGTTCTCGGAGTCTTCATGTTTGCGACCTCCTCTCAACGGTTTTTTCCTTCAAACACATCTGGTCCAGTCTGCAAACCTTGCTTGCAAACCATGTTGTTGCTTATGAAGATGTGAGAAGCTACTCGGTCCACTTGTGCCGGTACTGTTCTGCTGCTCTTGCATCATCGATGTCAAACTTTTAGTAGTATTGCCGGTTGGTCGTCCTTGTATCCCTCGTCAAACCTTGCGATATCAGAAACCCTCTACGGTGTCGTAGGCCGTTCAGATGGGTTATCGTTTGGCAAAGATTTCTCCTCACGGACAAGAGTTACACCCTTTACTCTTGTCCTTTGCAGTTTTCCGACTCGTTCTTTTGTAACTTCCCCCTTGCATTGGCCTGTTGTTTGCTTTGAGAGTTGCAATCGATGTGCCTCACTTTTTAGCAGTTGTAACAGGCGCGCATTTCTCTATGGTTGACGACACCCAACTACATCAGAATCGATGAGTCCCCCGACTAGCTTCTTTCGTTTCCAAGGTACGTGTGGTTGGGAGGTAGCCACCCGTAGGATTCCAGGATCCGATGTAGTCAGCACTGTCCATCCATTTTACTACTATGATCATATGCGGTGAGTCATTTTGGATGCCAAAATGGCAATTTCTTGTTAGATGTCTCGTTTGATGCCGTTGTATTGAAATTAGAGTTTTCTAGGGGCAATGTCTGCACCAGTGATGATCTTGTGGAATCTTTGTGTGTTATCTACCATGCTAGACTGCTGACAGAGACGTCGGAGCTTGTATCGGGCGTCACGCTTCTCGTACAATCGTCCAAATGGTGCGAGCATCGCACACGAGAACTCGTTCTAGTCGGTTGGTGGCATCAACACATCTTGTCAATGTAGGTTGATCTGCTCCAATGGTAGAATGCCTGCGGAGATGGGAGTTGCTGACAGTTGATGAGCCCTTGCCGGTCTCCTACTGTTGTTCATTGGCCTTTACATCAAACCACCACATTGGCATAGTGCCACGCAAAAGCGAAACCGCGAGGTCAATCTTTTCTTGTTTGTTTTTGACCCCTGTAGCGGTGAATTGCATCTAGAATCTCGTCAACCACATCCAAACCGTCTGTCCTTTGGAATTCGCCGGATCGAATGGTTTTGGTGAGGCTAGACGAATGTGGGGTTTGCTTGAGAGTTGGTTACTTCTCTCGACAATAATCACTTATCGTGCACTTGCATTGCGAAGAGCCTCCATCGTGACGTTGAGTTGTCGGAGCAGGTGGCTATTGATTCCCCTGAATGCGGAGATATGGTTTGCCAGTTCCTTGTTGATTCGCGTCCGTCATCCAGTGCCACCTGTTGTTCATGCTGTCGTCGTCAAAGTCGTCGGTAAGGGTGGCTGGTTTACTGCCATTGAATCCGCGATCGGATTGGTTGTCGGAGCCGTAGGGGTTGCTCTAGCTACCGCATAGCCTACCACGCCAGTGTTCACTGTTGCTTGAAGATTCGCGTGCATAGACATGTTCTGCTCCTCCATCACCGAAGTCGTCGCCAAAGACCCAATGCTGGTTCTTGGGTGCGCTCGCACGCTTCACGTCGTAGTCGCAAGCTCTGCAAAGACTGGACGTGCGAGATCCACTAACAGCTTGTGCAAGGTAGTCATCCGGATGGACAAAGTAGTCGGATGCCTCTCCAGCACCGCTGCCCTTTGATACCAAGTGTTATACCCAACAGAGCGTAGATGGTGAAGAGGTTGAAGTTGCAAGGCAACGCGGTTTAGAAATTTTGACACTTGAGCAATTCATATTTAGCAGTAAGTGTACTTCGATGACAAGTGTCGAATTAGTCAAACACATACATACAAGTGTTGAGTGACGAATGAGGTATAGTCGGGGTCGTTGGGTCGGTCATCGAGCGATGCGTCTGGGGTCGTGTCGTGAGTGGTCGGATTCTAGAAGCTCCGCGAGAAGTTGGGGGGCTTTGAGGATCAACGGCAAAGATGCAAGATGCATCTTTATAAAGTGAGACGTGTCTCGATGCGTCAAGAAGTCGGCCGGAAGGTCGTGACACTTCTGTGGAAGATTCTCGAAAGTGGTCGGAGTTGTCAGAAAGTGTGAGAAGGTTTGCCAGAGGGCGAGGGCAGTTGGCTGAATTGTCCTCACTCGTCATAGTGAAAATCAAGGTCTTGACACGCATTGGGATATTTGGATAATGACAGAAATGCCCACTTGGGAGATTAGGGACTCGTGTGTGTCTGGTACGTAACCTCGGAGAGGCAATATCTGCTAGCCCTTATAGAAAATCGAGGAAGAACGGGTAGAAATTGCACAGAACATGTTTACTTGGGAAACTGGGATACTAATGTAGTTTGTAGTTCGCAATGATTGTAGTTCAATGGCATGTGACACAAAGGAAAAACATAAATGTAGAGTAGTAGAAAAATCAGTGAGGCATAGTTGGGGTCTTACGAACAAAATCCAAGCGATACATGCAAGGCCACGTCATAAGAGCATTGCTTCACGAGACTCATGTGCTACATCCCAGGTGTACACGAGTCCCTAAACCCTGCGAGTGAGCATTGTTGTCATTGCACCCATGGCCCACAATGCGAAGATCTCAAGATTCTTACGCTGATCAGCCAAGGCCATTTTAGTCATCTGCCCCAACCTCTTGTGTCGTGCTCTACAAGGTTCCGAAGACTTCGACCACTTTCCATAATGCTCGACATAAGTGTTGCAAATCATATCTGCGTTTTGATTTTTACGATGAACTTCTCAACAGCGCTGAACTTTTACAAAACCGCGCCTTCATATTCTCGAAGTCCCCCGACTTCTCAGCAAAGCTTCTCAAAGAAACCACTCACTGCATGACCTCACATGCATCTCTCGGCTTGAGGACAAAGGACCCAACATATGCTTCGTGCTGACTTTCATCATTGTTCATACGTGATCGACTCACTCGACACTTGTCATTAAATTACACTTAATGCTTACTACAAATTATCAATCTTTTCCAAATCCTCGAATCATCTATTGTCCCTAAACTCATCCCTGTGATCCACCTATGTTCCGCCTGACCTAACACATGCTATCAGAGTACAATGCCGCCTGAGGGGCAACTGACACACTAACTACCTGGCGACAGCCGCGCACAAATGTTCAACGCACATCCACCGTTTAGAGGATCATAGATTTCATGACAACAACAATGAATGGAGCAAGCAGTTGTCGCGGCGAACACTCCGGTGATCGAGGATAAGAAGTACGCCGACATCGAAGCTCTACATGCAAACCGCATAATAGCAACAGCTAGTGAATGGCACAACATCGACGAACCCGATGGCCAACCCGGTGTTGAACCCCTTGGGCTTGGCAAACCCTGCGCTTCCGCCACTACTTATCGAGTCGACGTCGGGCAAGATGGAGGGCACTGAACGACACTTCGAAATAAACGAAGACCTGTGCCATAAGTTGTTGGTACTCGAGAGCCTCAACACCCATTTACTTCAGCAACTGAACGGGATGATGGAGGAGCTTCAGAATCCCCGTGCGCAAAAAGCAGTGGTCACCGAGAGAAAGCTCCAACTCTATAGTGAATCCTGTATTCGACCGGCACTACAGGAGCCATTCTATCACGCAAATACATTAGGGCCAGCGGACAGGATGTGGCTGACAAGATTGGACGTGTACTTCACTGCTGCTCGAGTCAAGAACATCAAGAAGGAAATTGACCTCGATGCCTTGCCTTTTCATGGCATGGCTTTAAGTCGGTGGTCTAGTCTAAAGACCATTAAATAGTAGCAAGAGGCCATTGGAGCCAGATCAATGGCTCATCCGACCGCTCTCACATTATATATCGCAAGTGTATTACCTCTCGAACGGGAAGTAGATTTGATGTGACACGACTCTCTCGCGCCAAGGGAAACGTGGAGCGATTCCACGCATGCTATTCACGCTTTCTTTGGGAAACAGAAGGAGAAATATTGCGGATGGTACAAGCTTTAACGCCTGCATCAGCAGTCAAGTGCGACGGAGTATCAGTGGCATTTTCGCAAAATCATCACCGCCAGCTACCTCGCCCTCGACGAGCTCTGTTTCTACTAGGACGGCCTCAAGTAAGAATCTTGGTGAGCAATTGTAATTTTTGGCATCATGGATGACCTTCCACGAATGATCGTTGCAACTGATCTCATCGACAGCACCAACCACAAAGCTTAGATGTAGGAATCCAACGGCTGGCAAATCCAAAGCTACACATCTTATTGTGGTGTAGGAAAGGTGGAGTTGACAGAAGCCTCGTCTCCGAAGGAGATCGGCCTCATTGATCAATGCGGTCAACAGCTCCACTAGACTTGTAGGAAGCCTGGTAGTATTTCGCGTGACCATCGGAAACAACATCAATAGACCAGAGATGGGAGAAGTGGTAGAGGATTATAAGGATTTGGAAAACAGAAAATGACTCGAGTAGACGGCGAGGCTCCTGTCTGATTGAAAGATTATGGGCCGAACGATCGCCCATCTGAGTGTCTCACATCACCGTAAACGAGGGTTCCTGATATTCCAAAGTTCGACGAGGGGTACGAGGACGACCAACCAGCTACTGATACAACCAAGGGGTCGTAACAGTTGTTGTATTGTATCACCAATAGTGGATAGAAGAGCTTCTTAGAGGTTTGTCAGCAGTGACATGATTCAGAAGTTGAATTTGAAGAATGAAGTAGGGATGTTTAAAGGAAAAAACATTGACGGACGATTGAAGATCCGTCGGCTTGGCGAACCTCTCTGGTTGTAAATCAAAGACTTGCACGATGTAACAGTCCAGAGAACTTGTCCAATGAGTGACTATAAAATCATCCTCGAGCAAGATTTCCCATGCCAACACCATACACAGGTGGATCGGACCAGTGGATCCGTCTACGTCAGCATCGCTGAGACCAAACCACTTCTACCTCTGGTTGATTCACCCACAACACAAGGACGATTATGGAAGCCACAGAGCACCAACCAATATACCTAGACATGGCCAAGAGGTATCTACGACGTGGAGCTCAAGCATGGCTAGTCCATGTGGAGACTTGGGAGGCAGAAGATATAGCAACTACAAAGACAACAACATTGGCTTCAATGCCTGAGAAGTTGCAGCTATACTGGAGGAGTTTTGAGTAGTTGTCAAAGAGTTTGAAGGGGGTTTTCTTTATGAACTATCATATGAGCGATCACAAGTGGACTGAACTCAGTAAGAAATTAGACGAGATGCTCGCTCAAGGATTCATCAGACCTTTCATGTCACCCTATACATCACATGTACTTTTTGTGAAATGGAAAACTGAAGAGATGTGGATGTGTGTAGAATAATGTGCATTTAACGATATCACCATAAAGAACCGCTACCATCTTCCACAAATAGATAAACTTTTTTACCAGCTCTACTGGGTCCACAATCTTAGCAAAAACGACGTACGCAGCAGCTATCATCAGATCCGTGTATCTGATAAGTACGTAAAGAATAGAGCATTATGTACCAAATACGACACTTTGAGTTCACGGTTATGCTGTTTGAACTCACATATGTCCTTGCCACATGCATGGCGGTAATGAACAACATTTTCTACCCTTAATATGATGAATTTGTCATCGTATCACGGATCTCTCAAAGCGCGACTCCAGTCACCGTTCGATCAAGCTCTGGACCACATCATCGGCGGTGGACGGATCACCATGGACCCGGAAAGGGTGGAGGGGGTCGCTGATTGGCTGACGCCTAAACATGTTAAGGACGTCATGGCGGTCGATGGCCATATTCATGACTATCGACGTGTCCGATCAAGCCATCATAACCGTTCACCTCCAAAATAACGACAGTGGAGAACAATCGGCTGCGCATATGTTGAGGAGAGTACATGGGCCGGAGCATAAATACGTGATACATGAAAAAAAAATGCTTGCATTCGTGTGCACATTCAAGACATGGCAGTGTTACTTGGAATGCCAACGATGTATTATCCACACTGACCATCACATCCTAGAATATCTCAAGGCTCAGCCGAATGTGAGCCATCGACAACCTTAATGGATGGAGTTCCTCGAGTCCAACTTCAACAACAGAATCAAGTACCAACGCAATAACATGAATGCAGCGGATGCTCTGATGCGGCAACCAGATTTGATGGCCGAGATCTGAACACAACTTGTCAAATGAGAGTTGTACCTTTTGAGGCCGTTGATGAAAGGTTACGAGGATTGTGGCAAAACTAAGTTCGACGAGTTTGAAAAAACTATTTTTTGGATCAACGACCCCTACTCGCGACGATGAGTAACATGCCAGGTTGGTGTTCCACCAAATGAGGATTTATAGGGAATGTTATTGGAGGAATTCCATGCCACCCATCTAGGTGGACTCTTCAACAAGGACAAGACGCTCACGAAGCTGGCAAAATACGAACGATGGGACAAGATGCAGACCGACGTGTTGGCCTTCTTACAATCTTGCAACACCTGGCAGAGATAAGAATCTCATCGCACGAGGTGTTCTGCAACTACTACCTGTTACAACGGTGCCGTAGGTGAACATGAGCATGAATTTTATGACATGTTTGCCTGCTACTCCTGAAGGTTATAATGCTACCCTCACTATTGTGGACAAAAATTCTGAAATTTCACTCTTTGTCCGACAGCGACCACCGTAACCGCAAAAATAACAGTGGGGTTGTTTTAAAACCATAACATACGGTTGCATGGCATGCCACGTACCTTCATCAATGACAAGAGATAGCCTCTTCACTAGTTTTTTGTGGTGTGAGTTGATGACGTGTTACGGCAATCGAATCCAGGTATGAACAGCGTTCCATCCGCAAACCAAAGGGACAACGGAGCGGACAAATCAGACACTCGAATGGCTTCTCTGCACGTTATGAAAAACATAATACACGGGTTTTGCAGCCAAACTTCCAACCACCAGACTCGCACACAAGTCCACCACTTCCACTACAATGGGTAGGATACCTTTTGAAATGGTTTACATCAAACTTCCCGCCACACCGGATTACAGAGTTAGAGTAACATTCCCGCGGTAGACATCTATCGTAAGGAGTTCACCAGCGCCTTGGAGGAGATGTGGTAAACCCCTGCAAAGACACAAGCAGCCATGAAACGAGTAGGAGACAGAAATGACAAGGATCATGTCATCATAAGCTCAGAAAATATCAAACTCTGAGGACAATATTTCTGAAAGCTCAAGACCAGCTACCCAGGGCCATTTTAGATGAGCGCATGCAAATCCCTGTCGTTTCTCGCCTTTGGCTACCCGATAGCATGGCCATATATCCTGTTTTCCACATAAGCAAACTCAAGAACTACCTGAATCCCTCCAAGAACTTCCCTACAAGAGACGTCGCACCCCCACCTATTGTACAAGTGAACGCAGATATGGATTACGTAATTGAAGACATCCTCATAAATCAACGTAATGGAAAATCAACCAAGTATCTAGTCAAGTGGCAGTGCTACGACAGCGCACAACAGCTAGGAGCCCTATAACAACCTCCGAGACATTGATCATTTGATCGACGGTTGCTATCGTTGTCACCAACCTATGTCTGCTAACACATAAATGGACATCGCGGCTTAATGGGAGGGGAGTGTTACGTCCCTAATGTACATGGATCCCCAAACTCCGTGATTGCGTATTTTTGTCATTCCATTCATGGCCCACCGTGCGACGAACTCGATTGGTCAAGGGTATTTTGGCCACGTATCCCGACCTTTGGTGTTTTTTTCCGGAAGGTTCTGACAACTTCGACCACTTTCTAGAACGTTCGAAAGAAGTGTCGCAAACCATAACGATGTTTTGATATTGTTTGGTCAACTTCTCCATGTCGTTAGACTTTTATGAAACTGCGCCTTGATATTCCCAAAGCCCCTTGACTCCTCGGTGGAGCTTCTTGGAGGATCCATCCATGGTGTGACCTCGTTGTGTTGCTCGGCTCGAGCACCAAAGACCCAACATATGCCTCACTTTGATTCTCGTCACTGTACATACGTGCTCAGCTCACTCGACACTGGACATCAAATTACACCTGGTGCTTAATACAAATCGTCTATTCGTCCCAAATCTTTGAATCGTCTGTTATCATGTACCTCGTCCCTGTGAGCACCTAAGTTTCACCCGGCGTAACACTTGGAAGTTGAGGGTTTTGAGAACATCGAGGCACGACTTTCTAAAAGTCTTTTGTTGTCAATAAGTCAACAAACAATTGTTATGAGATGGATACGATTTGTGCTGTTTTTATGGAAACTTAGGAAAATTGGATTGATCTGTCAGAACCTTTAAGAGTGGAACACCTTTGGTTGAGGCAGTTGGCCAAAATGTCCTACGTCGACCGGCATTGAATATTAGAGACCAGAGCATCATGGGCCACAAATACAAGGACAGAAATTTCCACAAGCGCATTCCGAGGACGTAACACTTTCCCCCCCTTTTTGGAAGTGACGTCTCGGTGTGTTGCAGGACGTAGGTTGTTCTCGGAAAAAAATACTTATTTTTTTGTTCATCAACATCCTATAAGCTCTCCTCAGGCTCCAGGTTATGGTAGTAATCCTTGTATTTGTTCGCCTTTTTTCTTATCTGTAAGTGATCTTATCATTTGTCCAGTTTTTACCTCTTTGTTACTTTGGTCATGGTTCTCCCATTCGTAGGAATGAATCATACCCGAGACTGGGATTCACCCACATAGTAGAGGGTCAGGGCCGTGGATGAAAAGCGAAAAGGACCCTGTTGTTTTGCAATCAGAAATTTGAGATTCCAAACTACAAGGACCTGAAAGATCATGTGACCGACCCCCCTGGAGGGATTTTGTGCCTGTTCACATCCCAGTCAATGTGGGACACACAAGCAGCGCAACAGAGAGAATCATGCAACGAGGGATTGTCGACCGGCTCACAAATCATTGGCCTTTGTACCTGTCTACTATTTTCTTGCTAAAGGTGACAGGAAAAAAAGGTCAATCACGGATTATTAACCGGCTAGGAGCTCGTCAATTTTCACTCCACGCACTAGTCAGCAAGTCAGTGACACCATGCAGACGCTGTTGGACTTCAACTTTCACCAAGTTAGCAAGGATGAGGCAGAAGCGGCAACAAAATCGCCTTTTATGAAGCACTGTGTAAAGTTTCGTAACCGAGCAATGCTTTCCCCTCCCCCCTCCCCCGTCGCAAGCCTGGACGACCGCAAAAAAACACATAACACTGTATCTTGTCGCAAAGGAGTCACAGCAACCACCAAAGGTTTCCAGCACCACAATGTCTCAGATTTTGCCAGAGAACAAGCCCTCACCATCGGTAGGATCAACTCCAAATAAAAAACGTGATGCCTATGTCAACTGGATTGGCGATGGGAACCTCATGCACATTCATAGCGTGATGGTGGCAAAAGCAACACCTACCCAGTGGTCAATATTTTGTGCAGAACCTACTGTAAACCAGGGTGAAGTTGCGTCTACAACCAGCTTGATCTCGCCAAGTTCTGAACACTTTCTGAAGGATGGCATCCCTTGGAAAGTCCAGGGGGCCATGTCTAGTCCAGGTGCAAGTACGGACAGCTTCCTTCAGCAACATCCAAAGTTGGAGGCACTTTTTGTGTGCGTTTAGAAGAGCTCCGGGCGGCTGGAACACCCCTGAACTCCGTTAGCATCCAAGGAGTTATCCTTGGTCTCACGGAAGAGAACCACCTCATGGATTTTCAGAAGAATGGCGGCCCTGTTACCCTCTCTATACCTTTGATCAGAAAGTTTGTACGCCACAACCACAAGTGGAGGTTTTGTTGTCTGACAATAGTTTCCCAGAAGCTTCAACAAAATGGGGAGGAACTCCGTCAATGCATCTTGGAGAGAGTTGCAGCCCTCGTGCGCATGCACATTGTAGATCCGCATTTTGTGTTCAATGCGAATCACACAGAAATAAATATTGTAGCAACAGGTGACCCTCTCACGTGTCGTGGTTTTCAACTTGCAATGTGTTTTTTTTTGCAATTTTAACAACACCCTAATCTGGTTCCATGGGAGACCGGCAGGTGTGAAATAAGTTCTAGACGACAAGAGCCAGTTCATTGCAGTTGTGTCAAGCACAATGGGTGTTGACCGCTTGAAACTTAAACTTATTTTGGACGGTACAACAACTGATATCCAGCCTGACAATGGTGATTCTTGCATTGTCGTGGCTGCCCACCACTTCCACCTGACCCAAGCCAAAACCACTGGGCACATGTTCAAACCACACGTGACTGGATCACACTTCTTCTCCATCCCTAGTACAAGCACCAAAGTGCCTTGCATGGAAAGAAGGTAAGGGTGCAAATTTTGACCCCTTTGGTGGATACGGGGCACCCTCGCACATCTAACCAATTACAGGTTTTCCTAAAGAAGAGCTACTCGTACATCAAGCTATTGTTTGGATGAGAAAGATGCACATTAGGAACACAATTGGCTGATGTGGGTGTACGGCGTCCACTTAAGGCCAACATCTGTAGCAATTCACGGAGTGGTATGCAAAGCAAGTTGTCAAGGTCATGCAAATGGGGGGAAGGTTTAGGTTGAGTTGAACATGGAGAAAATGAAAAATGCGGGACTGACTTGGGCATTCAAGTCATGGGTGCACCTTAAGGAGATGAGGGAGACCACAAAGACAAAACTGACAATGTATGGATTATCACGTGTGCTTGACAAAGCTTTTTGTGACGCTGTTGTTGAGGAGGCTATGGACCCTTCAGCAAACCTCTCTAATAAGGCTGTTGAACACGAGGATGATATTGTTGTGCAGGTTAGAGACCTTGAAGGATTTTCAGTTCTGATTTTTGTGAGCTGATTTGTTGCATGTTTCAAGTTGTACTACAAAAATGGCATGAGACATTTGTTGACACGATGCTCCTACAAAGATATGGACATGAAGATATATAAGGACAAGTGTATCTGTTAGCTACTGAGCTAACCACCTCTGGTAGAGAAGCCGTGAAACCGAAAAGCTCACAAAGGTTTTTAGGCCTTCTTCCTTTGTTGACTTGTGTCATGCACCCCAAACTTAATCAGGCATACACTTCACCTTCAATAGTACTAACGCCTTAGCAGTAAATCTCAAGAATAGCTAAAGTCGTCAATACGCAAGAGAGCATCAAGCAAGGGTTAATTGATCAGCATGCAAGACAAGTCCTTTTATAGCTGTCTGTCCAGTCCTAGAACTCAAAGGCACATTCCTGAGAAGTGGCTTGACCCTGCCACATCACCAAGAGACTTGCGCTATGGGCTTGACACATAAGCATCCTTGTGCCAAGGTGACTGATCAGCCGTGTTGCTTCCTAGAAGCTATGGACTTTCTTTCTTGGAAGCTTCCATAACAACCAAGATGTGCATGGAGCCAAGATCGAACTCATGACCTCTCACTTGGCCAAATCAACAAAATGGCCAAGTTAACCACTCACCTACATGGTGTACTCACAGGTCATATCTCACATAAGACAGAGCATAGTTGAGTCACCCCACAACAAATCCAGGGGTCACACCTCCACAAGGGGCAGAGCGTTCCTGACCCGTCGTACAAGACTGAACAAGGAGCAAACATATTCAACAAATCTCTCCCTTACACCTTGCGTCAGTTTCCATCATCATTCTTCATCACTTCCGTTGACCATGCCGATACCTTGCCTGCCCGCCTCATGGAGATCCTTGTCCAATGGCTTTGTAAGCATGTCAGCCCAGTTCAGCTTGGTGCCGACATACTCCAGCTCCATTGTCTGCTTGTAGACCAAGTCCCGAGCATAGTGGAAGTGGATCTCGATGTGCTTTGTGCGCCTGGACAGAACTGGGTTCTTGGACATGTCAATTGCGGTCATGATGTCAATCTTGATGATTGTCACCGTTTCCTGTGGTGCCTTCATCTCAGAGAGCAAGCTGCGAAGCCACTGCACCTCTTTACACACCTCAGCCAATGCAATGTACTCAGTTTCAGCTGTTGACAGAGAGACACACTCCTGCTTGCGACTCGCCCAACTGACAGCACCCCCATTTAGCATACACACGAAGCCAGAGGTGGATTTTCTGTCGTCGATATTGCCTCCCCAGTCAGCGTCGGTGTAGCACATGAGACGGAGTGACGTGGATCCAGCGATGCCTCCAAACTGCAGTCCCACATGTCGCGTCCCCTTAAGGTAGCGCATGATGCGCTTCACAGCCTGCCAGTACAGTGGACTAGGATTGGCCACAAACCGGCTCACCTGCCCAACAGCATGGGCTATATCTGGCCGGGTGGCGACCATGACATACATCAAACTGCCCACTACAGACTGATATGGGATGCCCAGCATGTCAGTTTTCTCTGCTTCGTTGGATGGGGACATGGAGGTGGAGAGTTTGCACTCCGAGCTCATGGGTGTGTTGGCAGGTTTGCAACCTGCCATGTCATATCGTTTGAGGATGGAGTCGTTGTACTTTGTCTGGTTCAGGCCCATGGTACCTGCTGCTCTGTCGCACTTGATGGTAATTCCAAGATATAAGTCAAGAGGACCCATGTCCTTCATCTCGAATCTGCTACTTAGCTGTCCCTTGAGATCGTCTAGCAGCTGCGTCGAAGAGGAGCATAGAATCAGGTCATCAACGTGCAAGGCGACCAACATAGTCCCTTTTTCACTCTCATGCACGTACATGCTAGGATCATTGTCGTAGTACATGAAGGACTCCTTGGCCATGAACGTGTCCATCTCCTGGTACCAAAGCCTTGGCGCTTATTTTAGCCCATAGAGTGCCTTCACCAACCTGCACACCTTGCCCTCAGGAGCATCAACCCCCTCCGGAACTTCCATCAATACCTCCTTGTCAAGTTTGCCGTAAAGGAAGGCTGCCTTGACATCCATCTGGTGGACCTCCATGTTCTTGGCAGCAGTAATGGCGAGCATTGACCGGATGGAGGCAAACGTCACAACTGGAGCACAGGTCTCATCGTACTCTGTGCCAGGCCGTTGGGAGAACCCCTTTGCTACCACCTGTGCCTTGTACTTGTCTATCTTGCCATCCTGTTTCCTTTTTACTTTCAGCACCCACTTGGACCCCACAACGTGAGCCCCGGAAGGTCTGTTCACCAGCACCCATGTCCCATTCTCTTCAATGGAGCTGAGTTCACTGCGAATTGCTTTATCCCACTCTGCTTTGTCAGGCCGAGTGAGTGCCTCTGCGACAGACGTTGGCTCCTCTTGAACTAAGAATGAATAGTTGAAGCCTGTCCATTCACCTCTATCTGCGTCGTAATGCTGCCGAGGTATTTTAAGGCGTGAACTACTCCTTGAACCTGCTTGCTGGTGCTGTTGAAGGCTGGAGGTCTGGTTTGTCGTTGATGATGGGAGAGGCATCCTCCTTATGTTCCGGAGGATCGGATACGTCGGAATCAGAGTCTGATTCCTCCAAGTCATCTTCATGAGCTCCTCTCCCTGTTGCAGCACCTATCCCATGCCATTGTGCTGGTGCTTCGTCTCCCTCTTCAAGGAGAGTGAGCCACTCTCCCAGTTTTGGAGCGTTCTCGAGTTCGAGATGCTCTCCCTTACTCAGAGACGTTTTGTGGAAATTCACATCTTTGCTGCGAATGACCTTCTTGATTCCTTGGTCCCACAGTCGATAAGCTTTGTGGGTGATGTCATAGTCGATGAAAATGCACTTTCGTGCTCTTGCATCGAGCTTTCCAGGGCCCTCACCAGCCTGGACCTTGGCAAACCCGGTGCAACCGAACACCTTGAGATGGGAGGCGTCCGGCTTCCCGCCTGACCATGCTTCTTGAGGCACCTTCAACTGCTGTGTCTGCTTCTTCTTGCCTCTCCTTCGCAGAGCTGCTACAGGTGTCAGAACAGAATGAATGAACAGCCCCGGTGGCTGCATTTGCTTGCGGTTTTGATGAGAAATCATCTGCTGCCACTGCTTCCGCTGCTCCAACATGTCCTTCTTCATCTGAGTCTATATCGCTGCCCTCCTCATCATCACTCTTGACCAAAGATTCAGCCGTTGAAGTTGTCGTTTTGGTCTGCAAGACGTGGAGTCCATCAACGCGAGGAACCTGTGCGACAACCTTCTTGGCAGAGTAGGAGATGTTGATATCCTTGGTAGGAACTATCACCGCTTGCTTCTCTGTAAAGACCACTTTCATGCCATGGTCAGTTATCTTAGAGACAGAGAGCAGGTTGGCTGTGAAGGAGGGCAAGTAGACCACCGCCTCTAGCTTGAGGTCGGAATCTCCACCGTTGACACCAACCGTGACCAGCTTGTCACCAATCCCCTCAGCTGCCTCAACCTTCCCGTTGGTGACTCTGAAGTTCTTGTTACATGGAGCAAGAGAGATTAAGTCTCTCTTCTCATAAGTGGTGTGTTCGTTTGTGGCCGAGTCAAGGCCATAGGCTCCTGGCCTGAGTATCGCCCTCCCTTTGTTGGAGGCACACTCAGCCATCAAGCTTGTGGGATCCTTCCCACCATTTCCCCCTCGCCATTCATCCCCGTCTCCTCCCTCTCCCTTGGGTGCACGGCAATCTCGAGCCTAGTTTCCAGCCTTGCCACAGTTGTGGCAGTTTCCTTGGCGCTTTGCACCCCTTCCACTATTGCTAGTGCTATTGTTTCCCTTGTACCCAGAGGAGGAGGTATTGCGGAAGGTGCCACTGCTCCGTGAGGCAAAGGCAGCCATGTTTGCTTCNTGTTCGTTTGTGGCCGAGTCAAGGCCATAGGCTCCTGGCCTGAGTATCGCCCTCCCTTTGTTGGAGGCACACTCAGCCATCAAGCTTGTGGGATCCTTCCCACCATTTCCCCCTCGCCATTCATCCCCGTCTCCTCCCTCTCCCTTGGGTGCACGGCAATCTCGAGCCTAGTTTCCAGCCTTGCCACAGTTGTGGCAGTTTCCTTGGCGCTTTGCACCCCTTCCACTGTTGCTAGTGCTATTGTTTCCCTTGTACCCAAAGGAGGAGGTGTTGCGGAAGGTGCCGCTGCTCCGTGAGGCAAAGGCAGCCATGTTCGCTTCACTATTGCTACAACGCACGGCTTCATTCCACACATACTCAGAGACGGTGGTGTAGGAAACTAGATCTTCAGTCCACCCTCAAATCACCGTTATCATGGGGCCCCACCTTTCCGACAGCGTCATCAGAAAACTCATGGCCTGCATGTCGGATTTCATGTCCCACCCCATGCCGGTGGCTTGTTGCAAGAGCGTCTAAAACTTCTGCATAAAGGTGGAGACATCCTCCCCTTCACCAAGCCTCATGCTGATGAGGTTTTGTAGAATGAAGAGACGGTTGGCAAGTGAGGAGGACTGAAACACCTTGCCGAGTTTGGCGTATGCCGTGGCTGCCACTGTACAACCGCTGATGTGTGAGAGGACTGAGGGTTGTATGGAGGACACAAGAATGGCGAGAGCCTTCTTGTTGAGCTTGACCCATGCCACAAGGTCAGCACCCTCCTCCTTTGGTGCTGGGATAGTTCCGTCAAAATATCCTAGCAGATCTCTGTCATCCATGATGATCTCAAACTGCCACTTCCATAGTGCAAACCCCTCTCCATCAAACTCGAGGATGGCCGAATGATTCCCTGGTTCCCCTGTCCGTGCCATCCCTACAACTACAACTGCCACAGCTGCTGCACCTGTTGTTGATGCCAATGAACCTGTGTTTGAGGTCGCTGTAGGCTGTTGGTGAGAAGAGGAAACTGCTTCCCCTATTCACGTTGGCCGTTGCAAGCAGATGTAGGCTGATGTAGGCTGATGAAGGCTGATGTCAGCTCCCAAGGTAGAAAGGTGCAGATGTGTTGCATTCCCCTCCTGCTGATGTTGCCCTGCAAACAGAGAAGTTGGGTGATAGCGAAGGCGCTCTCACTGCTTGTGACCTTAGCGATTGCGTGCGTGAAACTTCCCTAACAAGAGGAGTGGGCCCATAATCCTTTGTTAGCTACTGAGCTAACCACCTCTGGCAGAGAAGCCGCGAAACCGAAAAGCTCACAAAGGTTTTTAGGCCTTCTTCCTTTGTTGACATGTGTCATGCACCCCAAACTTAATCGGGCATTCAGTTCACCTTCAAGAGTACTAACGCCCTAGCATTACATCTCAAGAAGAGCTCAAGTCGTCAATACACAAGAGAGCATCAAGCAAGGGTTAATTTATCAGCATGCAAGACAAGTCCTTTTAGAGCTGTCTGTCCAGTCCTAGAACTCAAAAGCACATTCCTGAGAAGTGGCTTGACCCTGCCACATCACCAAGAGACTTGCGCTGCGGGCTTAACACATAAGCATCCTTGTGCCAAGGTGACTGATCAGCCGTGTTGCTTCCCAGAAGCTACGGACTTTCTTTCTTGGAAGCTTCCATAACAACCAAGACGTGCATGGAGCCAGGATCCAACTCATGACCTCTCATTTGGCCAAATCAACAAAATGGCCAAGTTAACCACTCACCTACATGGTGTACTCACAGGTCATATCTCACATGAGACAGAGCATAGTCGAGTCACCCTACAACAAATCCAGGGGTCATACCTCCACAAGGGGCAGAGCGTTCCTGATCCGTCGCACAAGACTGAACAAGGGGCAAACATATGCAACAGTATCAAGCTTAGGATAGAGGAAGTANGAACTCATGACCTCTCACTTGGCCAAATCAACAAAATGGCCAAGTTAACCACTCACCTACATGGTGTACTCACAGGTCATATCTCACATGAGACAGAGCATAGTCGAGTCACCCTACAACAAATCCAGGGGTCATACCTCCACAAGGGGCAGAGCGTTCCTGATCCGTCGCACAAGACTGAACAAGGGGCAAACATATGCAACAGTATCAAGCTTAGGATAGAGGAAGTACTTGACTAGTTCTCCCAAAGCTCACCTACTTTCATAATTGAACATGGACGAAACTCATAATAATGCTTCGAATAAACACAAAGATCACTATGATATTGTGCAAAGCGTTGTAGCCCTGTCACTTGATAAGATACCTTGTCATGTTTCCTCCTCGACGGTGTCTAAAAATACCTTAAAGAGCATACTTCATGCCATTATATTTTGTGATAGTTGGTAGAGGAGGCACGTCTTTGCCATGGGCTGCTTGCTTGGATACTGGTAGCACTTAATATGGCAATGTGGAACATCGGGTGGATAACTATATAGTCAAAGAGGTGCTACCTTACAACAATTGGCCTTCACATCTCTTCAATTGTGTGTGGCTCCAACCAATTATAATTGTGCTTCTCATAGTCTTGTCCCTGTAATCGAAGATTTGTTGAGCTAGGTAAGACACAAATACTAAAATTGAAATTTCTTTCTGTGTGATGGCTTTCATCAGCTCACTTCATGACCCCTTAGGTCTTTACAGTTTTTTGGCAAGTCTAATTCCTTATGCTCTGGGATTATCATCGTTGGATGTTGAATTCATTGCAAGAACCTTGCAAACCAGCCCGAGTTGCATTATACCAATCAAATTGGAATTCTGCCTGTCGTTGTGGAGATAATAAAGTTGTATGCTCGCTCGACGGTTGGCAACTTGACTGCCTAACCTGTCCCATGTGGCTCGCACAATGTTGAGAGCAATCGTTCGAGCGTTTTATTGGAGGGATCTCTCTCCCCGTTGATCCGAGGATGGAGGTGATAAATGATTAGATCTGAATGTTGTAGCGAGTCTTCATCTCCCACCATATTCTAGTAGTGAACCATCCATATCTATTGCTTGTTCTAGAGGAAACATTGTATTGTCGGACTATATTGTTGAGGTAGAGCCGCGGTATTCCCCTAGCGGTGACCGTCGTTGTAGTCTAGATGAAATACAACATCTTTGGGATCTAAAAAATTACAAGGAGGACTACATCATAACCCTCCAGTGTGATGGGCAAGCTCATCTAGACCTACATAGAGATGTATGACCATGGTTCTTTCGGTATCGATAGCACGTCAAGAAAACTCGGGGGGTTGGTTTGTCCTGGGTTTTTCCATTGAAATTCATCAAACATCTTGTAGTATTTTATGAAGCCATTTTGGATCTTATACCACTGCTAGTACTTTACAAGTTCTAACATCTTATTCTATCTAAAGTATCCACCCAGACACATTTTGTGGCACTCCCCCAATGACGTGAGACATAGCATGTCACTAGGTCGTACGACGGTTTGGCGAGTGAACCACCTTGCCAATATGGGTTGTCGAACCAAAATATACGTTTGTTGTAGCCATCAAACTCCTTGTAACCATATGGAAATAACCTCGTGAGAAATGAGCCTTGTTTTACGAGCGTTGTGCTATCCTCGGCCACCATACATGGTCGCTCAATCAAAAACTTGTTTGGTTTGTTTTTCAACAGTGATACTCGATGTCAATGTAAACGTTAGACTCGAGGAACTCCGTCAATAGACTATTTTGAAGTTTGTTTTTGGCAAAGTCTAGAGATTCATTGATGCATTGTGAACAGTGTGCACCACACATCGTAACTGTTCCAAAGAGCACCATCACCTCTCAAACTCATGTAAGACCACCACCATCTCCTATTTGTACACCGTGTAGTTTAGCTCCGGCTCAACAAAATTTTATCGTCATGAATACAAGTGGTTTTTCTCCACAACTATTGCCTTGGAGGAGAATGGATCCAATTGCTCAATGAAGCAGGTCAATGACCATGATGTATTCTAGTGTTGGGTCTGCCAATCATACGGGTGGCATGAAATTTGAAGTGTTCCTTGAGTAGTTGAAATCCCGTTACTTCCTGTCTTCCCAACTCAGATCCTTTGTGAGTGAGATCAGAAATAGGTCATGGCACTCTAATATAGTATCTTACAAATGGAAAAATCAATCTGTAGAAGTTGATAAGAACCAAGAAGTCCTAAACGATGGTGGACGTTGGCTAATGAAGGATTGTCTCTACTTTAGCGGTGCCATTGTGGCAAAAAAAATCCAAAGGTGACCAAAATTGCACTTCAACAATAGTATTTCTTTCTTTGTGAAGTCTTGAGGACTTCCCAGAGATGTCCACCAAACTCCTAAATTGTGTACATGTGCTCAAGGGTCTCAACAAGATACATGACGACTAAATCATTGTGGTACGGTGCATGATTGTCTTCCATGGACTACATAGATCTTGCTTGTACCTTTTATATTCTAGCAACATAATCGTGAACCCAAAATGCATGTAGCTAGTGAAAATTGCCATCTTTTTACCGTCCTTTATTGTACAAAAATGTGTTGATAAATGCTTTGTAGGTCATACTTCGCGATTATTCTTGTTCCTCGAAGTTGTTACAAAACTTTGCACGTTGACATGGAAGAGGGTGGCAATCGTGGTTGGTGATGGTGTTCAGTGTCCTCTTGTCCATGTGTATTTGCATATATCTGTTCCCTTTCTTCACAAGTAGCATAGAATTTGTGAATAGAATTTTGGATGGCTTGCTGAACCCCTAACTGAGCAGAACGACTCTGGGAGTGTGTGTCGGATGTGGGATTCACATGAGAGTTGATTTTACCTCTTGGTAGGGTGCAACTAGGATTCAATTAGTGTGCAACAAAGGCACACTAGGATGTAACTAGGACGCAAGCAAGGTGCGATGCGTATATGACTTGGGTGAAAATAGGGTGCAACAAGTGCACAACTAGGGTACAAGGGTTTAACTATGATGCAACTATGGTGAAACTAGCGTACATCAACGGTGCAACTAGGGTGTAACTAGGATGTAACAAGAGATCAACTAGGACATAACTAGGGTGCAACTAGGGTGAAACTAGGGTGGAACTAGGATGTAACTAGGGTGCGACAAAGACAAATCTAGAGTGTATTTAGGACGTAACTAGGACGCACATAAGGTGCAACTTGGATGCAACTAGGGTAAAAATAGGACACAACACAGGTGCTCCTACGCCATAGCTGGAGTTCAACTAGACATGACTAAGAAAAACTAGGGTTCAACTAGGGTCCAAGTTGGTTTCAACTAGAGCACAAAGGGGTACCTTTCTTTCCTATAGGCGCACTCTATTCATGCCCTAGTTGCACCATAGTTGCACCCTAGTCCTCCCTTTTGTGTGTTGTTGTGGGATTTGAGACCATGCAAGTGATCTCTTGGTTTCAACGTTACGCACTACCATGTATAAAACTGACAAATGCCCAAACAAGCATGGAATTTAAGAATTAATGCCGATGCACTTAGCAACTCACTCAACACAGGCCACATGTAGTTGGTGGTGGCGGTGGCTGAAGGTACAGGTAGATTAACCCATATGGGGATTGATTCATACATCATTTTATGAGCTTTTAGAATTTTAGCTATACATGAATACTATGCATGCACGCTACATACGCACGTGGAGGACATGGCACTGTTTTATCTTGCATGCTTGGGGGTTTGTTTGTTGAGTTTTTGTGTTTCTAATCATTATGTGTCTTGTTGTTTAACTTTTTGGTTTACAGTGCGAGTAGCTTCCATGTGTTAAAATCCGTATGGTAGGTCTCAACATCGTGGATGGCGTCAAGTTTCCACACAATGCACCCTCGCATGGATGGCCTCGCCACCCACGCTCGCTCGTACTCTCTCACTTCAGTCCTTGTGTCTTGTTTTTTCTTTGCGATGTGATGACCAACTATTGGATTAGTGCGTGCGTTCACTCCTATAACATATCTCATCTGTTAATCCTCCGCACATTCTTCTTCCCTATGAACAAAGTGTACCCTTGTTGTGTCCTATCCTTTCCCCTGTTGCACTTTAGTTATGTCGTAGTTGTGCCCTGGTTACCCTCTAGTCGTGTCCTGTTTTTTCCCAATTGAATCCTACTTGTGCCCTAAAGACACCATAGCTACATCCCAAATGCACCCTAGATGCATCCTAGGTGTACCTTATATGCATCCTAGTTGTGCTGTAGTCCCTTCCAACCTGTTTCCCTGATGATTCCTAGTTGTATCTCAGTTTCACCCTAGTTACACCCTAGTTGCATTGTAGATGCGCCGTAGTTGCGTCTAGACCGCTTCTTATTTTTGCACTATCCCTGCCCTGGAGTTGCTAATTGCTAGTGCTAAATGCATTGCTAATTTGTGTTGGCACCCTATTCGCACCGCTGTTGGCTAGCCCTACTTGCATCCTCGGGGCACCCTTGCCCTGCCCTTGTTATACCCTTGTTGTGGCCTAGTTACACCCTAGATGCGCCCTCTGACCATTTAGTTGAAATCTAGTAGTTCCCTGGACATTTTCTAGTTGTGCCCTAGTCGCGGCCTTGTTGCACCCCTGTTGTTGTGATGTGAGCCGTACCCATCTCTTTGTACATTTCACTGTGACCACTCCGTCATGTCCATGCTCGTGCAGATCCCTAATGCAGACAAAACTGGTGCCGGAGCACTGATAGGTGGTGGGTACACCCACCAGCAGGTTCTAGACAGCTGCCGAGGCGTCCTACGTGCTTGCTGGGGTGATGTACAAGTGTTCTCTAGTCGCTAGAGTTGTGTCGACGGAATGGCTCTTAAGCCCAGTTTATATGTTTTGCATTGTGTGTCTACTAATCAAAGCTGGACCTGTACTTGTGACCAGTTGTAGCATCCGGCTTGAGATTTTGCATCTCTAAGTCCAGACGGTGTTGTGTTCGGATGCTTGTGCATAGAGTTATGGTCAAAATAGTGGTCTTTTGCCGGTTTCAAGACAAACTGACACCGCCGTGTGCGTCACCTACCGTGCGGTGTGACAAGTATTTGCGCGATGTGCTTGCCAGTTGTCATTTCTCTCTTTATTTCTAAGTCATTCAATCTTATGGGTCTTTGTGTGTCCCCCTGGCCCAACCGTTGCTGTTTCTTGCACATGCTTCTTTTCTAGTGCTCCAACTGACTAGGCAATGTCGCCACGCCAACAACATCAAGGCTAGGAAACTTTCTAGCAGTCTCTCATGGCAGAAATTGGCAGCAGAGACGTTGTCCCGATGTCAGTAACAACAGCGTCACCACGCAACTACCACCACCATAGTAATAGGAACTACGTCAGTGATGAGTCGTAGCAGCCACACCGAGTGGTAGCAAAAACACCGGATAGCACCAGCAACCGTTTCTATATACCATACTTGACACACCAGAAAAAGGGGAAAAGGAAGCTCACAGTAAGCAACTCGTGGCGCCTGCTGCAAGTAGTTGAAAAATGCAACATTGGTAGTAGCTAGTAGCCACATCGGTATCAACAGCCACAAGTAACAATAGTAGCACTGTAGGAGAATTACAATTGTTATAGTGACACTAGCAGTAGCAGTAGCAACGGCTACTCTCTTGTGTAGCAATGCTTTTGTGATAGTTTTGATGCTCATCGGTTCTATGTAGCAGCACTGCTATGCAGCTTTGCACAAGTTGCACGGTACAACACAATAGCTACATAGGCCTACGGGACCCCTATGTTGCCATAGGCACGGAGTGATGCGGTCACCTCCTTCCTTGGTCACATAGGATCCGCACGACAAATAAAGAGGACAGAAAAAAACAGTGGCATAAAGTATATCTATGTATAATACGCTAGCACAATATATGTTATGCTGATTTCATTACCAGTGGTGATGATTTCTATAAATTTTCAGATAACAAGCATTTTTTCCTTCAACGTCTTGACTCCTTCAGAAATGCTGTCAGTTTCTTCTTTGGGCCATTTTGACGTTGGGACCCATACTGAGCTCTCCGATGCTGGTCGTCTGTTACTAGGACAAGGGGCAAGGAGACTCCTCCTCTTCTTCCCCTTTGAGCATCACGAGTCCACGGTTGTAGTCAATCGCAATTGACGAACTTTGTTGGACGCATTATGAGATGTCTAGATAGTAGCGAGATCGGACCAGCGTCTTGCAGGAGATCACTGAGTTACTCAGTGGTTGTTGAGGGGCCTCACAACAACCACTAGGAGGACATGCTGGAGCTGCATCACCCGTTCAACAATCCACATCCTACACATCACTATGGCCTCTGCATCCCTTGTCACATGTTGACACCGTAGGTGAGGAGGAGATACAGGATGACACGCGTGAGGATGGAATTCGTGTCCTAATGGAGTCCATTTGCGAGCTACGTCTGGGGTCACAGCCTCTGACCCCACCACCTTCTCCCTGTCAGGATCAGATATGTCATTCAGGAGCGTTCACTTTTTATGGCATTTCGTGTAATGGTGGTCTCCATGTACCTTGTCCACCATCTCCCAAGCCTGAGGCTACCCTCCCTAAAGAATGGCGACCAAATGAATTAGAGACACCCCCACCTTGTTATTATAGAGATGGGGGCTTCAATTGCAAGGTGACTCCATTCCAGGTCTGGACCGATTATGAGGGCATCTGGCCCTACTACCACAACCAATAAGGACCCGGGATACTCACTAGGTCCAAACATTAGCGAGAGCAATGCGAGGTCTACAGACGCCAAGCCGCAAAAGACTGTGGTCGACTTTCGCCCATTCCTGGGTGAGACGCACTTATGGTCAATCACCCCTTAATAACACACGCTCCATTCAGTGTACCCGTTTAACCCGTGCACTTCGAAGTTTCATGGTACCTTCGTGGAACTTACATCATCATTTTATTTCTAATATCTAATCATACATATGAGAGTGTCTTTGTGTGATTAAACATAGGAAACAACGTGGAAGGATTACCTTTTGACTTTATAATACGTGATATAAATCATGGTACAGTGTCTCACGACTCAATTTACATTTCTCGTAACAACACCTAGTTGAGCACGTAGACCTTAAGTTTGGTAAAGCTGTCATCACTACAAATGCATGTTTCTTGACTCTGACAATTCGGGTAGTAAAACCAACCCAAGGTCACAGATCGCGGTTCTTTGTTCTATTTTCCTTGCTGCTCGGGCTCCTGCTCGGCCTTGTAGGAGTGGGGCTCAGGGGGAGCCCAGACCTTTGTCCTATATTGGCTTGGTAGTGGGCTGGTCTATGAGCTAACCCAATATGTCTCGTTATAGAACAAATGAATGCAAAACCGGACTACATTTTCCTATTTTTTCCCTACTAATTGATGACCAGCGACAAATTTCAACGGTGGTGGGTCTCATGAGCCGTTGAAGCAGAAGTTTAATGGATCTTCTATATGGACGGTTAGCGGGAAATAGGACCCGTGGTTTCATCGCCGACCATTTGATCAGCCAGACTTTTTAAATAGCAATTGCAAGCCACCCCAAACCCCCACACGTGCACGTGGTAGTTCGCACTTCATGCAAACTTCCACGTAGCATTGGGTCTATGCCCGTCAAGGGCGCAGTCGTCATGCCCGCTTGACATAAGCACGATACATATGTATATATGCATATGCGTATACGTATACGCATACGCATACAGTAGCCATTTTGGGGGAGGGGTACATCGAGTGCCTGCTCGACCACACCCTCCTCCAACTATTTGAGAACCTCGAGGCCACATTGACGTCGTCGATTATCAACAATTGGTGGCGTTGGTGTGTGATTATACTATTGAATTCAAATACACAAGTGTTGTTATTTTGTCCATCATATAAAAAACAATACACTGGCTAGATACACTCTCTCAATACAATCTAAGATTTGGGGGGAGAGGGGTCGAGCACCGGCTCTCCCCCCCCCCCCCCCAAACAGACAAAGTGCAATTGGATGATTGTATATGATAGACATGTTTAAATATACTCTAGTGTACAATACACTAGTGAACAAAACCGATGGTCATCACAATACACGCCCCGCTACGCCGACCCGATACAGCTTTTAGCTTTTGGTAGGGGGGAGGGTCCTTGTTACGTGGTAACCATATTGTCACATGTTCTCTCCGCTAGACGCAAACAACTAGGTTACATCAACATCATCGATTATCGATGATCTATGGTGTTGGTTTGTGGTTATACCATCGACTTCAAATATACAAATGTACTCTTTTTGGATCCATCGTACAAAGAATAACACATTGACCAGATCCACACTCCCAATACAATATAGCCTTTGGAGGGACAGGAGATCAAACACTGGCTCTGCCCCCCCCCCCTCTCCCCCAAATAGGAAAATTTGTATTGGACATATGTATCTAATAGACATGTTACAATGTACACAAGTCTATAATACACTAAAGAACAAAACCTATGGTCATCATGATACACGCCCCGCTACACTGACTACACTGACTTGATACACTCTAGTTCTTTTTTTTGGGGGGGGGGGAGGTATCCATAGTATGTGGTGATCGTCTTGTCATGTGTTCTCTCCAATAGATGTGAACTGGTATAGTACATCGACGTCGTTGACTATCGACAATCGGTAGCGTTGGTGTGTGGTTATAATCTAAACTTTGAATCCACGCGCGTGTTTCTTTGGTCCATCATACAAGAAATAACACAATGACCAGCTACACACCCCCAATACACGCTAGCCTTGAAAAGGGGGGGGGGGGGTCGAGCGCCGGCTCTGTCCCTCACCCCCCCTCCAAGATATAGTGTTTTGGACGAGTGTATATGACAAACATGTTCGAATATACACAAGTATACAATACACACGTGAACAAAACTTGTTGTTATCACAATACACGCCCCGCTACACCGACTAGATACGCTTTGGCTTTTGGGGAGGGGGGGGGGGGGGAAGGGCCAATGTCAAATAGCGAGAAAGGACCAAAAAATGTTCGGAGCACATCCCAATAACGTGATCGATGGAATACTTCTTGACAATCACATGTCTTTAATAGCATTTGCTTTGTACTGGTATCTACAAATGGATACACAACAAGTTATTAGACAACAGTATGTCATCTACGTGAAACACACTCTACGTCCTAAACTCACTTCTACATTGTTTATTTCTAAGAATAAGATTTAATTTCATATGTAGAATCTGTACTATATGTGAACAGAAGATAACTATGTCCCAACACAGTTTTGTGGAGAATACCAACAAAAAGTCGTCTTATGCATCGATTATGTCATGTATAAAATGACCACTATTAACTTTGCCTCATCAAATGAGGACTGGGACTGGAGCAAACCTGAGCCAGGGCTAGAAGCCGGCCATGTCACTGCTTGTGATGGAGACCCATGATACAAGGACGGCTTGACTGCGTGACTTCCACTCCCTCTACCAAGGTCCCACGGAGCTTGTAGCTGATTACTGGAGGTGCGCATGTTGCCTTTACATGTGTCTTGGGATTGGTGGCGGAACACTACTGTGGGAATTTGACACCATCATGATAGTGGCGCACTTGGACCATGTGAAAATTTGTAAGGGCTTCGTGTGGCCTCTCTTAGCTGTAGGGTTTACTAAATCTTTTTCCTTTGACCCACTGCTACTTTCTCGAGGCAACATCAGTTCATGAGGCTACTATCGCCCATCCGAAGAGTCCATGTAATACAATAATGAATGCAATCCCTCCTACGTCTCTGTCCCAATTCACCAGTCCCATCTCCACTTCTTCCTCCTATTCTACCTCAACCTCGAGCGGCCAGACTCACTGCATTGCACTGGCTGCATATGGGAAAAGGGGGAAAATTGAGACACGACAAGGGACAGTACCAACAAAAGTAGCAGCAGCAGCCTGCGAGCATTGGCAGTGGATGTTCGGTCCACTACGATAACATGGGGTTCATTACTACATGGAGTATGAGCAGCCCCTTCATTGGTCTCACATCATGCGGCCTCCAGGCGGCACATGTGCAACGGATGTCCTCGTGTGACACACGGACGGGTGGATCTGTGACCATGATTATAGCAAACACATCTAATTCACCAGGGAGCAACGGTCATCTGGACCCTCAGGATTGCATGATTGTGGAGCTTCATTAGGTGTTGGCGTTTGTACTTAGGGAGGTGCGAGTGTGTTTTCATATTCGGGTGATCCCGAGACAGCTTGTCCTATTGTGTTTGTTGCCCGTGATGATGCTTGTGTAGGAGATCAGTCGGCTTGTGATGGTGATGCCGAGAAGCTTGACGAGTAATAAATCGGTGGTCTTCTTCATTGTCCCGAGTTCTCTGCTGGATGTCTAATAGAGGCAGACTGTTATGTTACATGTTGTTCAGTGTTGATGGCTGGTTGTGACTGGTGCCATCCATCACACAACTTGTCATCGTAGTGAATTTATTGTGCTCAGTCCTGTTACTTCTGTCCCATGAATTGGCACATAGTCTGGTTAGTCATTGACTGTATAAGCGATTGGGGTTGTGTGATTTGATGTCCCGTCTGGTCCCTTATACATCTCCAATGTGCTCTTTGTCTCTGCTCTTGAGTTGCGCTTGCTCTCTATTCATGCATGAACCAGGATGGGTCTCACTGTTGAGCACTCTACCAACTCCATCATAATGACTGCTCTTAACATACGTACCATTGTGCTTCCTACCTCCGTTTTCAATGACCTCTATTATGTGTCTTATTACCCTAGTGCCAGATGAATTCGTATGTAAATAATTATTTTTTTGTTCGAATTCAAATGTTTGTGTGCGTGTTGGAAAAGGTTCGTGCTCATTTGTGTGTGCGGTTTAATAATTCGTTTCTGGGTTCACCTCATCATTCTGTTAGGGCATGTCATGTAATATTGGTAATCATTGTTTGCTGCTTGTAATCGAGTTCAAAACAATGTGCTCCATGATTGCGTTGCGAAGTGGCGTGATGTGTCTTTGTGGGAACTACACCCAACGTTCATGCAGGAACGTTGGTCGTGCGACTTGCCCGTTCAAACGACCGAAGTCGGCAAAAAACCGAAGCAAGACCTGCACCAGGCCGGCAAAAATACCCAAGTGAAAATGAAATCAAGTGCACTGGTTTGCCTAATTTTGTTGTTTTTGTGTGCGAAAAAAACCCACGAATTAAGTGTGCAACCCATAAGTTATTTAAAACCACGAATTCATCTAGCACTAGGGTACACTCTCTTCACTTGTTCTCCATCTCCTTTTTTAGCGCGTGCATCTGTCAATGGTGCTCTCTCCCTTGAGCACCAGCGCCTGTTGCATTGCCGCCTCTACCATGTGAGCTCCGACACTACGTCCAAGCTCATTCTAACTAAGGCAACCCTCAGTCTTGATATGGCTTTCTTTAAGAAGAAATCCAATACAGCATGTGTTTTTTGCATCCACGGTAAGATGCATCACTGCTCTCACCCAAACTATGGTTCCCGGCCACTGTGTTGATTAGAGTTGACCCACTCGGACCATCTTGGTCCACTCCCAATCGATTCCCTCTCAGATCCCGGTCGATATGTTCTCACCCGGACTAGTGACTTTACCTAGATGCGGTAGTTCTACAACCTCCACCCCAAGAGCGATGCTGCCCTGGCGGTCCGCTTGTGGCTGGTAATGGCTGACGTTAGTCTAGTCGCACGTTTCACATATTCTACTCGGATTGTGGTGGTGAGGTCTTAGGCAGGGTGGATACCTACCTTGTTGAGCACATGATTTTCACTAGCTCTACATCCATGTTACACCATAAGAGAACGGTGTTTTGGATTGTTGAAACCGCACGATAGAGGATGCGGTCCCTGCCATGCACTCTGAGTACAATCTTCTGGAGTGTTTCGCATTTGAGAGCTTCTCCATGGGTCTGGAACCGCTTGTCGCATGGTCCGCTTCATGACCGTGTCACACCATGCAAGTTGTGGTTCCGTCACCGCACCGATCTCAATCTCGCTCGTGTTTGGGAGTCTCTTGCCTGCATCTAGTATACTAAGGACCACCAGGGGTCCAAGGTCTCCCCTCGGGGTTGCATACGTACATTCCTCAGTATCTTCAAGGGGTCTTAGGCCTGCCGCTTTTTGGACCCTTGTCACCTTTACATTGCCAATTCTTTAAATGCTCTCTTCTTTGAGGCTCCTACCTACTACGACTTGCCTAGCATTCCTTCATTTGTCACCGACCATGTTCCCACGTGCATGGCTTCCTGACGGATGGATGAGTCCAATCTCGTGGATGGGTCCATCCAGGCCTCCTCGCATGTGGTTTGGTCTCTGGCTGGTGACGATCTGGCCATCTTGGTTGTGGGGCCAGTAGCCTCATCAATTCCCTCTAGCCAACCTGATCCCACGCCAGTTTCAGACCCCTTTGGCACACCTCATCTCATTACAGCGTTAGCGCCCTCTGGCACACCTGATACCAGGCCAGCGTTAGTCCCCTATGGGACACCTGATCACGTGCCAGTTTCTATCCCCTCTTGTAGACCTAGTCCTGCTCTAGCGTCAGTCCCCTCTGGCACACATGATATCGTGCCCATGACAATTGCCTTTGGCATACCTAATGGTGTGCCTGTTATAGCATCCCCAGTCACACCTACTCTTGTGCATGCACCTCTTTCCCTTGAGCTAGTGACTAAGCAGTCTGATTTGCAGTTAGAGATAAGCACCTTAGTATCGGGCTACTCCCGTGAGCTGGGTGGTTGTCTCTGGCCATTTGCCTCTAGGGCTCAGCAAACTGTTGACTTGGCACCCAGAAGCTTAACTTGCAATGTTTGGCGTGGCAAGACTAGCGCGGAGGCCCTTGGCATGAGTGTGTAGAGAGACTATACCAAGGTGCATCCGGTGTGTCGTGTCAGCCATTAGTTGGTCTCCCATGAGTTCTTGGTTTCTTGTGATGTCATAGCTGATCTTATCGTGGTCACATCGAGTCCAAATGTATGCATTTTGGACACTTGAATTCTTCCTCGATGTTGCCTACTCCAGACACATTGAAATAGGCGCTCTCGGCTGACAATGCAGAGTTGTGGCGTGCTATATGTGAGGATGATCTGAGAGCCTGTGAGAGTGAGCGCGGTGTCTATGAAATTGTTGACTTCCCGCTTGGGTGGAAGGTTGTACCGGCCAAGTGGGTCTTTTGCCGGAAGGTGAAGCGTTATGGCTCTCTAGATTGCTACAGTGCTCACTCAACGACAAAGGGGTTCTCACAGGTTGAGGGTGTGGGTATCACTCACACCTTTGCACTCGTTGGCCGAATGACAACCACTCTCGCCAATTTTGGGGTTTCTGCTCACCACGACTAGGAGTTGCACCGAGTGCATGTGAACAATGTGTTCCTCCATGGTAGTCTAGATGTGGAAAAGTACATGGTCGAGCCACCAGGCTTTGAGGTGGGTTACAAGGTCTGGCGCTTGCGAAGGCCTTGAACGACCTAAATAATTCACCTCAGTGTGGGCACAAAGAGATCATTGGCACACTAACACGTGCCGGGTATGCGCAGCGTCACGACGACCCGTCCATTACTCATCGATAGACAACTAAGATCTGCACTACCACTGTGGTCTACATTGATGACCTCTTGATTGCTTCTACTTTGACGGGGGCCGCGAAGGAGGCCAAGGAACTTCTTCAGACTTCCAATGGGATGAAGGACCTTGATGTAGCAACTGTACTTCTTAGGATGGGGATCGTACGTGATCGTCAGCGGCAGGCACTCTTGCTGGATGAGGAATACTATGCTCCTATTGATGAGGAGCAGATAACTGACCTCCGTGGTACAGTTCCCACAGCCTCCATCCCCATCACACTTAGTGGGCAGGACTCTGCAAAGTTGGATAATATATCACAACTTGGGGGGGGGGGCAGTGGATGTGACCCCGTACTTGCGGCTAATTTGCTCCTCGATGTACTCGACTACTACAACATGACCCGAGATCTCCTTCGCTGTCAACCTCCTTGCAAAATTCTCATGGTGTCCTCGTGCAAGAGCCCTTCACACGGATGTGCAAGTGGTGTGGTATGTGATTTCTACACCATATTTTGGACTTTCATTTCAACGGTAGTGTTTGGTGGTAGTTGGAAGCTATATAGACAATGATTGGACGTGGAGCCTTGATGGGCGTAGTCGGACAAGATACGTGTTCTTGCTGGGTGGCATCGTTGTGTCATGGAGTAGCGCCCAATTGGGTTGTATTAAACGTAGCTCATTAGAGGCTGAGCATGTTGCGTTGGGGACTTGGGTTGCAGAGGCAGTGTGACTGTGTTGTTTGTTTCGCGAGTCTCGTTAGTTTGTGCCTTGCGGCGTTCTACGCTGTGAAAACCAGAGTAATCTTGCTATTGCAGATAACTGTGGAGTGTTTCATGCACGTACAAAGCACTTAACTGTTATGCATCACATTGTGCGTGATCTTGTGGAGCGACATGTGATCGTCGTCACTTGGGTCGGCACGGGCATGGAGTGGGCTAAATTCCTGGACAAGACACTAGTGCGCATAAAATTCATGGTGGCCATTTGTTTTGTTGGGCTTAGCCCCATGCCTCTGGGTGGATGGGAGTGGGGTGTGTGAGTATGGACTGTTGAGGATCTCGTGGATGACCAATGTCAATTATGCACGTGTATGGACGCGAGTGCCACCGGTCATGGGGAAGTGTTGTAATATGGGTCGTTCCGAACTGTTTGTACATCTTGCTGTGATCACTCAGCCGCGTCGATGCTCGTGCATATTCTCGATGCAGACCCAATCGGCATCAGAAATGCGACTGGTGGTGGCTCCACCTACCAGAAGTTGTTAGACTGCTGCCATAGTGTCCCGGGTGCTTGTTGGAGTGCTGTGAAGTTTTTCTACAGTATTTGGAGTTTTATTGGTGGACTAGGTCTTAATCCCGACTTGCATGTCTTGCGTTTCGTGTCCAATGATCGACGCCGAACGTGTGCGTGACCAGACGTAGCGTGTGTCTCGAGATTCCGCATCGCCAGGTTAAGACGGTGTTGCGTTTGGATGTTTGTGTGCAAATTTACAGCCAAAACAGTGGTCTTGGGCTGGATTTAGGACACACAGACAATGTTGTGTGCGTCTCCCGCCGCGCACCGCCGCAAGTGTCAGTCCCGGGTTGGTTTGAGCTGTCATCACTCTTTTGCATTGCTAGCCTACCGGGGTTTATGGGACTTTGCATGTCTTCGTAGCTTAACCCTTGATGTTTCTTGCACTTGCTTGTTTGCTACTGCATTAGCCGACTAGACAGTGTTGCCACGCCAACAACAGTAAGGATAGGAAGCCTCTTATTAGTTTTCAATTGCGCTCTTGTTGTACCATGTTACCCTTGCCGTTGATGCCATGCTTGCTTGGTTATTGGCTACTGGTTATCATGAATATTGATTCCCTTGCCAATATTTGCTGTTATCGTTGGTTGTGATCGGTCTAAGGTAGAGTTGTCACTCTTAGAAAGTTCCAAGTTGCGACAAGCATGTCAAGGACTTAAAGAGGTCTTCAAGTAAGAGCGAACTCGTTAAGTGTCTGCCAAAAACCTTTGAATTTTTATATCATCTGTTAGGATGGTATATATCCGAGCCTTTCTTGTCAGATGTGTTGGATCAACTCAGGTGCAAGGGGAAATTTATGTGCGTATGCATTGCGAGGACAATTCACACAAATAACAACGAAGTATTCACGCTAATTGGATTGAAATTATACTGAATTTAGACTTTCACAAGTTAGAATACGCTGCCCATGTTAGAAGAAAGGGGAGGGAGTGTAAGAACAATGATAGAATATGAAGGCTTGGGTTCATGAAATCTAAAAGATTTAAGTTTCATTTAAATCATAATATGATGAATTTTAACTCACAAATTTCTTATGATTGTTTTTTCCTCGATTATGGCAACATTTGCCCATATTAGAATCACGTTAGTTGGGGAGCCCCTCTCCTCTGCTTGGTGGAGGCTTCTCAATATATTCGCTCTTCATGAGCAGCGGGCTCACGCTCGTTCGGATTGTCCGTTCGTTGAAGTTTGTGGAGGGAACCGACTGCGCCAGGGTGGCTGTGGTGGCTGCCCACATTTCGACCTAAATACCAGTTTCCAACGACCACTCGCTGTAAATCCGTCTCGTCCTGGAGTCAGATTCGTCCGCAGGCCAGACCTCTTGCACAGGTAAGACGTCCGCAAAGCACCCATCGAACGACAACCTCGACCTCGGTCCGGAGTCCGCAGTAGGAACCGAGCAACACGATTTGTCGCAAATAATGATTTTCCCGTGCGGTCGAGGTCCGCCTATGGGCTGTTCTCCGCACGAACTGCTGAGCCTCTTTCACTCTCGTTCTGCTCTGGCCCCTTGCTCTCGCGCTTGGGCGCTTCTGCTGCTGCTGCCTTCGCCCGTCTCTCCTTGCCCCCCCTCTGCCCCGTGTTAGGTCCGTTGTCCCGTCTGCACCGCGCGGGTCGTGACTACGCAGCCACCATGGTGAGCACTCCCTCTTCATCCGGTGAACGCGTCGAGCGCTGGGTCAAGTCGCCGAGGGTCTTGAGGCCCTCCTGAGCGTGGATGGGGCTTGTGCTACCCAGGAGCGCAGAGGAAGGGTCTCTGGAGAGAGGGGGTAAAGGGGGTCAGAGGGCGAGTGGCAATTCAACTTCGTCTTCCGGGGGGTGATAAGGGGGGTGGGGGTGTGGGAGTGTGGCAGGCGCTGTTTGTGCCCGAGACTCGTGGGAGAGGGACTGGGTGCATTAGCTTGTCCCCCGTCCCCGATGGAAAGAGCAATGTCCGGACGACGCCAGCCTGAAGCGCGCATGTCTTTGCCGTGCCCTCGCTTGTGAGGTTCCGATCTGTTGCGTGGTGGGGAACGCGGGAGCCATCGTGCTGACTGAGAATGAGTCCGCACGTCTGTCCGGTCTGGTGACGTTTTTGTCTCGCGTGTCTTTCCCGACGTTTTCCTTCTTTTGCTGGGCGTTCCACCGCACTCCACGCCGGGGTGGCCCTGGCGCTGGCTCTGGGCAGGTGAACGTGCCGAAGACCAAGAAGACGTTCTGCAAGGCGAAGGACTGCCGCAAGCACACGCTGCACAAAGTGACGCAGTACAAGAAGGGCAAGGACAGCCTCTACGTGCAAGGTAAGCCCGCCACCGCAGCTCGACCTCGTCAACCGCACCCTCTCGCCCGCTGGACAGGACAGGCAGGAGTGATCGCTGCCGCTGCCAGTGCCTGGAAGGCGAACAGGGATGCATGGCGGGGCTTGGCACCCGAGGTCATCCAGGGGCGTTGCATTGGGGCGCGCTTGCTCCAGGAGGTTGGAAAGGCGACTGCAGGCGGAATTGTCCCACCCTTTTTTCCTCTGCGGATGTGGCCGGCGTGCGAGATCGAGGGAAACCTGCCTCGAGTTGGTTGCGATTGACAAGCGCTGAGGTGGAGGAGGCATTGTACTGCACGGGGCAGGCACCTCTGACGCCGCGGGCTGTCCCAATTTTCGGGTGAGGACGAGGACTCTGCGAATTATCTGTGGCCTTGCTTCTGCGTGTCAGCGGCAAATATCTGGCTGACAGCGGAGGTGTGAGGACTTTCCAGAGTGCTGGGGGGTGTACATGACTTTCGGAAGACGGGCAGCAGCCGCAGTAATAGGACCATCACCACGAGCAGCTGCAGCAGTAAGGGCTGACGGACCGGAAGCAACTTCAGGAGCAGGATCAACAGCGGGAGCACGAGCTGTAGTAGGAGCAGGAGTTGGGTGTTGCTGCAAGCAGTGGCAGCAGATGCGGCGGAAATCTTGTGGGGAAAATGTTACTTCGCAAGGTGCACTTGAGTTTCAGCGGAGGTTCGAGCAATGGCAGTCGGGCACTTGGAGGGCTGAGGTGTCAAGAGAAGATGTTGCTGTGCGCATGGAGACGATGCGATGGCCATCTTAGCGGCATTGTGTTGTGGCTGGCGTGCGCTGACAAGTGGATTGTGACGCAGGGGGGGGGGAGGGAGTGTCCTGCTTCACACGATGGCGTTAGCAACATGGCAGGCTGTTTGCATCTCGAGTGGTCTTCCGAGGCCGCCTGTCATTCGTTGCAGATATGGGGGAAACTTCGGCTTTATGCCAGGCGGCTCTTCAGGAGGTCAGTAGAGTGGCAGCGCTTGTTCGAGATTCTTCGACGCTTTGCAAGTGGCGGATGGGGCAGGCACTATCAAGCAGCGCCAGGCTCCTTGGTTGGCGTTAGAGGGCTGAACAGGGAGAGCGGAGTCATTTTTCAGAGAAGTATGGGGAGGATTGTGTGGGGGGCTGCGTGGTTCTGGAGCCGATTGTCTCCCTCGCGGCTTGATGGCGCAATCAGGTCGGGGGGGATGAATTTTGTGGAGGGCGACATTCAGGCAGCGGATAAGGTCCTTCACGGCCAAGGGACTCGAGCGCGTGTACACCGTCCCCATGGGGCTGCGAGCGCCCATGTCTTGCAATGGAACCCTGCTACTGAATTCTGGTAACCGAAAGTACAGGGGGAAGGCGGAGTTGCGTCTCGGACCGACCCTCATCAACTGCTGTGCGATGCAGTTCAAACTCTCTTGGAGCCGAGTCTTGTGACCTGGACGAGTGTATGCCTGTGTATGTTAGCCCTCACAAGCTCTTGTGTGCACTGTTGTTGTTGGACTCTGTTTTCATCCTCCATCCTGCCTCTTTCTTGCTTCCCTGTTTTTGCCTCCATGCTTGCACCTCCATCCCGCCCTCCCTCCCTCCCTCCCGCCAACCCTCACTCCCTTCCTTCCGCCCTCCCTCCCACCTTTCTCCCCCCCTCTTCCCTCTCTCCTCACTCCTTCCGTCTTGCCCTCCGTCCGTCCGCCTGTCAGCTCCTCTGCTGGTCCCTCCGTCCGTCCCTCCTTCTCTCCCTCCCCCCATTCCCTCTCTCTCCCTCTCGACCCTCTTCCTCTTCCTCACCCTCGCTTCTTCTCTCCCTCTCTCACTCCCTTTCTCTTTCTCTTCCTCTTCCTCTTCCTCCCCTCCCTCCTTTCTTCCCTCATCCCGTTTGTTGCTCCCTCCCTTGCCCCCTCTTTAACCCCCCTCTCGCTCTCTCCCGTCCCTCCCTTTTCCCTCCCGTTTCCCTCCTTCCTCACCTTTTCCTCCCTTCCCCCTCCCTTCTACCTCCCTTCCTCCCCTCCCTCCCTCTTTCCCTCTCTCCTTCCCCCTCCCCCGTCCCTTCCTTTCTCCCTCCCCCCCCCTCTCTTGCTCCCTCCCTCGCTTCTTCCCAACCTTTCTCCTCGCTCCCTCCCTCCATCCCGTCCCTACCGTCTCCCTCACCCTTTCCTCCCTTCTCCCCGCCGTTCCTCCCCCCCTCCCTCCCTCCACCCCCTCTCCCTGCCTCCCTCCCTCCTCTTCCCCTCTCCCTCCGTCCTTCCCTCTTTTCTTCACTCCCTTCTCCTTTCCTTCTCCCTGTCTCCTCCCTCCATCCTCCCTCCCTCCCTCTATCCCCCCTCCCCCCCCCCCCCCCCCCCCCCTTT
>SZWC01003876.1:49118-75292 GCA_023375785.1 Penium margaritaceum | reverse complement strand
GCCTTGTACGTTGATGACCTGATTCTGTGCTCTTCTTCAACGCAGCTGCTGGACGATCTCAAGGGGCAGCTGAGTAGCAGGTTCAAGATGAAGGACATGGGTCCTCTTAACTTCTACCTTGGCATTGCCATCAAGCGTGACAGAGCCGCAGGTACCATCAGCCTGAACCAGACAAAGTACATCGACTCCATCCTCAAACGATACGACATGGCAGATTGCAAGCCTGCCAGCACACCCATGAGCTCAGAGTGCAAGCTCTCCACCTCCATGCCCCCATCCAACGAAGCGGAGAAAACTGACATGCTGGGCATCCCATATCAGTCTGCAGTGGGCAGTCTGATGTATGCCATGGTCGCCACCCGGCCAGATATAGCCCATGCTGTTGGGCAGGTGAGCCAGTTTGTGGCCAATCCTGGTCCACTACACTCGCAGGCTGTGAAGCGCATCATGCGCTACCTTAAGGGGACGCGACACGTGGGACTCCAGTTCGGAGGCATCGCTGGATCCGCGTCACTCCGTCTCATGTGCTACACCGACGCTGACTGGGGAGGCAATATCGACGACAGAAAATCCACCTCTGGCTTTGTGTGTATGCTATATGGAGGTGCTGTCAGTTGGGCGAGTCGCAAGCAGGAGTGTGTCTCTCTGTCAACAGCTGAAGCTGAGTACATTGCATTGGCTGAGGTGTGTAAAGAGGTGCAGTGGCTTCGAAGCTTGCTCTCTGAGATGGAGGCACCACAGGCAACGGCAACAATCATCAAGATTGACAACATGAGCGCGATTGACATGTCCAAGAACCCAGTTCTTTCCAGGCGCACAAAGCACATCGAGATCCGCTACCACTATGCTCGGGACTTGGTCTACAAGCAAGCAGTGGAGCTGGAGTATGTCGACACCAAGCTGAACCGGGCTGACATGCTTACAAAGCCATTGAACAAGGATCTCCACCAGGCGGGCAGGCAAGGTATCGGCATGGTCAACGCAAGTGATGAAGAATGATAATGGAAACTGACGCAAGGTGCAAGGGAGAGATTTGTTGAATATGCTTGCCCCTTGTTCAGTCTTGTACGACGGATCAGGAATGCTCTGCCCCTTGTGGAGGTATGACCCCTGGATTTGTTGTAGGGTGACTCAACTATGCTCTGTCTCATGTGAGATATGACCTGTGAGTACACCATGTAGGTGAGTGGTTAACTTGGCCATTTTGTTGATTTGGCCAAGTGAGAGGTCATGAGCTTGATCCTGGCTCCATACACATCTTGGTTGTTTTAGAAGCTTCCAAGAAAGAAAGTCCATTGCTTCTGGGAAGCAACACGGCTGATCAGTCACCTTGGCACAAGGATGCTTATGTGTCAAGNAACCCTTGCTTGATGCTCTCTTGCGTATTGACGACTTGAGCTCTTCTTGAGATGTAATGCTAAGGCGTTAGTACTCTTGAAGGTGAAGTGTATGCCTGATTAAGTTTGGGGTGCACGACACATACCTGCAAAGGAAGAAGGTGTAAAAACCTTTGTGAGCTTTTTTGGTTTCGCGGCTTCTCTGCCGGAGGTGGTTAGCTCAATAGCTAACACTAGGTACCACTCGCCTCACGAGCTGTTGTCGACATCAAACAATGGGCCACGAGAGTACTCTGTCTCTGCTAGATGCTTAAGAGAGGCCTCAGAACAACAATGAACAGCACAAATCTGTGACTCATCAAGCTGTGCTATTAAGTCCATTGTCACCACAAGCGAACGAAGCTCTTTCACAAGAATCATCACAAGCAACAAACACAACAAAACAAGCTTTCTGGGCTGTGAGAACACACTCGCTCCTCCTTAAGTGTGAAGCACCAACGGCTAACGAAGCTCCACGATGGTGCGATCTTGTGGGTCCTGGTCACCGTTGCTGCTTGTGGAAGGGGATTTCTTTGTTACTATTGTGACCGCTGTGCGACCTGCCTGTGTGGCATAGGAAGATGTCCATTGTGTGTGTGCCGCCTGAAGGTCGCATGTAATCCTGCTCTTGTCAAGGAACTTCAGTGCTCTATGTAGCAGCGAGCGCCCCCGTAGTTGTAACATTGGAAAGAATTTCCAGTGGTAATGCTCGTCGGCTGCTACTATTGCTGCTATCCCTTGTCGTGTTTCTTTTTTCCCTTGTTCTTCTGAGTGGCCGCTATAATGACCTGGGTCTGGACAATCAGGGTAGAAGGAGATGAATGGGTTGTGGAGACACGGCTGGAGAATTGGGAGAGAGGTGTCAGAGGAGTCAAAGTCATTGCCGTACTGAGCGGTCTCTCCAAATGCGAGTGGGTTGCCTCCTAGGCCAATTTCGTCTAGATAAAATATATATAGGCCCAGGGGAGGAGCTGGAGGGACTCTAACAGCTCGAATAGTGCGATAAGGTCAAAGCCGCAAAAGAGATGAGAGTGCTCTTGATGCACCTCAATCATGACGGTGTCGAGTGCCCATAGTTACGACATGTCCCAAGGTGTGTGTAGATGCGAATGACGCGCCTCTTATAGACAGCTACTGGCTTCCATGCTCCCTGACGGAGGGAGTCGAACTCATAGAGGTTGCCCGCTCTGGTCACATGGGTCTCTATGGAAAACAAGGTCAGGACCAAATCCAAGCCCCGCCGAGGATGCACTCGGGTCCCTGTCCCCACCGAGCCCATGAAGGGACGGAAGTCGATACATTTTCCTAGTGCTCAGTGTAGAGGAGGCCTTGCGTAGCTCTCCTTATTGCCAAAACTTGGCGATCGTTGATGATATTGTATTCGCTGTGGTTGTTAGGCTAAACGCCCTCTACAACTGCCCACGCTTGAAAGAGGACATGCCATCAATGGACGCTTGCGTTGTTGTAATAGTGGGGTGGTGGAGTGTCAAAGTCCTTTAGCTGCTGCTTTGTAGTGAGAGTGACCTAGGGCTCTCGTCGAAGTGGGCACGACATTGGAGGACCGCCATTGAGTGGGAAACTTCTGATGGAAAAATGTGCATGAGGGAAACTTGTGAGGGAAAAAATCGCTCCTTTGAGGAGTCCTGAGGACATGGTAGTTTTGGAGTGACATGCTCCGATGCAAAACGTGGACAAAGCCAATCCTTTAGCATGCGGATATTTACATCCTGCTAGTTTGCTGCTGTCTCCTCTGTGTCCTAATCGTCATCGAGCATGGACAGAGGCTCATGTCTGGCAGAGGCACAAGAAATGGATGGCCTGGACAGTGGTGTACCTCTAGCAGCTGTGCCTAGCGTCTTCTGTGAAACCGCTGAGCGCCCCCTGATCAGATCACAGAAGCCCACCGGTTTTCCATTGTTGATGTCAGGTTTGCTCATCCTCGCGTTGGCGTACCTCACCCGGCGCATGGTGGAGACCATCGGTCGCCTGGGATCATGGGCTCATCGCCGCTGACACAACAGATGCAATGGGATCCGCCAGCTCCTTTTCCTTGCCATTGTATGGCGCCATGCGTGCGATTAGCAGTTATGTGTCCCTTTTGTACACGACACAGTCAGGGTATAAGGATTTTGCATTTGGGTGATTTGCGCAAAATTGTCTTGGGACATATCCATCTTGTGTTCACGTGAAGAACTACGTAAGTTCTACCTATGCTATGAAACCAGAATGCAAAAACATTTAACCACAAATATAATTTAGGACATAAAGTATGCCTCAGTTAGTACACTTATTCTTGTCCAAGGACTTTCAGTGTATTGATTTGTAGATTTCGGAACGGATCTAATGTTACTCAAACATAATATTGTCAAGAGCATTGCTGCCAAGCACGTTCTTGGGATATGCATTAAAGCATTTTTCTCGCTCTCTTGCTATCGAACCCCCCCTCCCCCTCCCAAAGCCCTCAATTTTATTGGGGGAGTGTATCGTGGCAACCTTGTATTCTTTTCACTAGTGTATAGTACATTACTGCTCTTGTTTTCATGTCCGTTAGATACATGCACTATATACACTCCCCAAATACACTTTTACTATTTGCGTAGGGGGGGTTAGGGTCGGCTCTTAATCTCACCCCCCTCCAAAGGCTTGAGTGTATTGGCAAATTGTAGCTGGTCAGTGTATCAATTTTTTTCTATGGAAAAAGAATAAGTACACTTGTGCATTTGAACTCAAGGACAAACATACACACCGCCACCGCTGATCGCCAACAATTGACGATGTTGATGTGACAAAAAATTTCCCATATCGAGGGGAGAACGTAGTACAAATTGGTCACCACATATTTGGGAGCCCCTCCCCCTCCCCCCGCAAAGCCACCGATTTCATTGGGGTAGTGTATCAGGGCTTGTATCATGGCGACCATGTACTCTGTTCTCCAGTGTATAGTACATTACTAATTTTCTTCACATGTTCGTCACATACACGTACCATATGCACTCCCCAAATGCACTTTTACTATTGGAGGGGGGTAGCGTTGGCTCTCGATATCCCCCCCCCCCCCCCCCCCCCCCCCCCCGCAGAAAAGGATCGAATGTATTAGCAATGTGTAGCTGGTCAGTGGATCAATTTTGCGTGTTGGTCGTCGATGATCGACGATGTCGATGTAACAAGACAACCATGGTATAGAGGGGAGAATGTACTACAAAACGGTGAACACGTAGCTGGGAGTCCCCTCCCCAAAGCCACCGAGTGTATCGGACTAGTGTATCGGGGCGTGGATCGTGGCCACCATGTACTTTGTTCACTAGTGTAAAGAAAATTAGTGTCTTTTTGTACATGTCCATCAAATACTAACCTTATAAATTCCCCCAATTCACTTTTAATGGGGGGGGGGTCAGCGTCGGCTCCCCCGCCAAAGGACTGGAATGTATTAGGAAACTATAGCTGGTCACCGTATCCAGTTTATGTTATTGTAGAAAAAAATGATACGTATACACTAATAAATATAGTGTATTTGGTGATGATGTCTTGTTTACACCCGGAAACTGTTGATGTTCATCGATCGACCATCGGATGTTGTGCAGAAGTTTGTCGACGACAATGGTGGTCCATCCGCACATCACGACTATCGAATTCCGACAATCGACGGTTGAGATTCACTGCTTGACTCTTCTGTTAATGAATCGAGACGACGTCGAATCGGTCACCACGTAGTCGAAAGCCCCACACCAAAGTGGTAGAGTGTATTTGAATTGTGTTGTGGGCATGTATCAAACAACACAAATCATAGTACATTAGTGCATCTTCGTAAATAGTTTGAGTGGGGGTTCCGAGAACACCCCCCATGAAAGGAGGGAACGTGCTGGGCCCCGCAGTAGCGGGGCCCAGTAGGAGCCTGGACAAGGAAAACAATGAAGTCCAAAACCCCAGAACGTGACTTTGGCTGGTTCCATCACGTTCTGAGTCCATATATAGGCATTTGTATTCATTACAATCATGTCACATTTACGGTCTATGTACTTATGTAGGTGTGTTGAAGGGAAATGAAAACTGAGTTGTGAACCACTAAACCATGGATTTTACTACGTATTAAAATGTGATTTGAATCCATCTACAAAGTTTCTTGTGTTTAAGCATACAAAGAAACTCTTACGTGTACGAAGAGACGTTGAAAATGAAACTGTGCCGTAACTTTCACAAAGGTTAGATGAAACTTCAAAGTCCATACATTAAACGTGTACATTGTATGAAGAGGGTGATTAACCATAAACGGTTAGTATGGACCGTAATGCCAAAGTGGCTAAAATGAAGGAGCATGAGCGCTTCTCGAGGTCTTAAAATGCTGGAAAAAATGACATTCCACTAAAAATATAGCCAAGCTAACGATGACATCAGCAGGGTCGGAACCTTGCTGACCCTCTTCCGAGAGCTCTGTTTCCCCTCCCTTTCGTTGTAGATTCCGTTTGATACGAGGGGAAGGGATAACCCGTCACCACCTCTCAACAGCCACAATGGCTGTTGCCGCTGGCTCCTACTATTGCTGCTGCTTTTTACTAGTGCAGACTTGCAGCTGCGTAGTTGTGATGGCTGGCAGCCACGTTTCACGTGGCTGCCAGCAGTTGCACAGATGTTGCTTCAGCTGGAAAACCTAGGCAGCAGGTTGGGGCAGCAGCGTTGTTGATGCAGCGTGCGGGCTTCCACGCTCGTTGCTTAAGTCAGCTGCCCCCCTCAGTCTGCTGCTCTAGAGTCTAAGTCTGGAAGCTCTGGGTTTGTTACTCAGAAACGCGCGCGCCAGAGTTAGCGCCAGAAAGTAGCTAAAAACTGAAAGTAACTGGTTAGGAATGAAGAATGAGCAACAATGGGAGACCCCTCCAAGTTCTAGCTCCCCCCCACTACTGTAGAACTTGTTGCTCAGCTAACCAGCCAATCAGAAAATAGTGCTAGACCTATTTTCTGGCAGGCAGGGTTTTCTCGGTGAGCCCTGCCAGACGCCCGACAGCCCAAGACCCGGGCGTCGTCCGTTTTGCCTGAAAACTGGACCACACCATAATACCGACGCTGCGAACGCAGTCGTGCGGTCAGAATCAGCTAGAAAAATAGCAGCAAAGAGTTATGACTGCCCGAACCCGGGCAGTGCCTACGACAGTGAGTGACGCCAAGCAGGTCCACACAGCAGGGGACACGGACCCTAGGCATAGCATGACGATGCAGACACAATGCCACAACCAGAAACAGAACTGAGTGCATGGAAACAACATCTGCAGTGGCAGAGACCACCGGCGGCTCGACCGCCGCGGAGGCCTGCCGATGGAGCTGAGCGCATCGCCGTAGGGAGGAGGCTTCAGCGAGTGTGCGTGGGCCTCAGCGCGCGTCGGCTCCACCGCGCGACACTCCAGCAGCGTCGAGTCTCGCCGTCAGTCATCTGCACGCCGATGTACACAAGCCGGGAGGACACAACAGAGTACAATGAGAGATGCGCGAAAAATCAACACTCCCCCATGACTCACAGGCGTAGTGCACATGTGCGGGCAGAGGCACAGACACCGACCAGACTCCCCCAGACCACGCAGAGATGCAAGCAGGGACAAAGAGAGCAACTCATGGACGCACGCCGACTGAAATCACGACCTTCTTGAACGAGTCACGCTTCAGTGCCTTGGTCAAGAAGTCAGCCCACTGTCGTGCTGTCTCAACCCACACGATGCTAATGCTGCCGTCATGCAACAACGAACGCACATAGTGATACTCAACGTTGATGTGCTTTGTGCGTGTGTGATGCACGCCGTCATTGTCGGCGATGGCCATGGCACTCTCATTGTCACAATGCAACGTGATGGATGCGACAGGCTGACGCAACTCAGACAACAAACGACGCAGCCACACACTCTCACATGCGCCTGAGCCAAGAGCCACATACTCAGCCTCAGNTGTCTCAACCCACACGATGCTGATGCTGCCGTCATGCAACAACGAACGCACATAGTGATACTCAACGTTGATGTGCTTTGTGCGTGTGTGATGCACGCCGTCATTGTCGGCGATGGCCATGGCACTCTCATTGTCACAATGCAACGTGATGGATGCGACAGGCTGACGCAACTCAGACAACAAACGACGCAGCCACACACTCTCACATGCGCCTGAGCGAAGAGCCACATACTCAGCCTCAACAGTGCTGCGTGCAATGCATCCTTGCTTGCCACTCCGCCAGGACACAGCTGTGCCGCCAATCAGAAAGATCCAGCCTGTGCGACTCTTACCGTCCGAACTGCTGCCCAGTCACTGTCGGTGTATCCCACCGCGACCACAGACGGCTGACGGCGGAACATGAAACCTCACCGAGGAGTCGAGACCACATAGTGCAGTACTCGGATCGCGGTCTCGTAGTGGAGGTGACGCGACTCTTGAGAAAACTGGGCCAGGAGGTTGACGACGAACGCGATGTCTGGGCGCGTCGTCGTCGCCAGGAACATCAGTGACCCGATGACTCGCAGGTACGTGGTCACGTCATCTGGCTCCCCCACGATGGCTGGGTCGGGACTCTTCAGCTTCACCTGGCCGTCGGGTGACATGGGTGAGGATGCGCTCAACACGAGTGGCAGGTTCTCTGCAAAATGGGTGGACAGAGTCTGCACATAGGCGGCCTCGTGGATGTGTAGGACGCCCTGAGAGCGATCATGCTCGAGCTCCATGCCCAGGAAGACTCGGGTAGATCTGAGATCCTTCATCTGGTAGGCGGCGTGCAGCAAGTCCTTGACACGCTGGATGGCAGCAGTGTCTGGCGACGCAATGAGGAGATCATCGACGTACACCAGAACAGCAGTGAAGGTCTGGCCTCGCGGACTGAAAAACAGTGTAGGGTCCGCGGTGCTGCGCTGGAGCCCGCCACGAAGGAGCGTGCTGCTGATCTCCTGCTCCCAGCACCGAGGCGACTGCTTCAGGCCATAGAGGGACTTACGCAGTCGCCACACTCTCCCGGTGCCATCGTCGAAGCCTGGTGGCTGCACCATGTAGAGCTCCTCACCCTCCAGTGAACCATGGAGAAAAGCGTTGCTCACATCCATCTGATGCAGCTCCCACCCATGTTGGACGACCAGGCTGAAGAGCGCCCTAGTGGTGGAGAACCGGCCAACTGGGACAAAGATCTGGTCGTAGTCGACCCCAGGAACCTGGGCAAACCCCTTTGCTATAAGGCGGGCCTTGCATTTGTCCAAGGACCCGTCAGGCTTCCACTTGCGCCAATAGACCCACTTGGCATCGATGGCCTTCCGACCTGGGGGAAGGTCGACGAGGTCGTACACATGGTGTTGTCGGATGGCGGCGAGCTCAACGGCACAGGTAGCGTCCCAGTGTGCGGCCTCAGGAGAGGCTCGTGCCTCGCGCAAGGTGGCTGGGTCCTCCGGGGTTGCTGTGGAGCGGACTGAGAGAGCGTGTGCCTCTCGAGCCCCAGGTGGGATGCGCGCGAGTGTGGCCATGATAGCGTGCTGATGCTCGTGATGGAGCATGGCGTAGTCCAATGCGGAGCCCGGGTGCAGTTCTGCAATGATGGCCGAGGTGGTCAGGTCGAGGGCCTTGGTGCCAGGGTCCCCACTCACGACTGAGGGAGTGGAGGAGACACGTGGAGCCATGGGGGGTCGAGGCGCCACAAAGCGCGGTGCGACGGTCTGCGCGCTCACCGATGGCCTGGGTTGGAGGCTGCCGCCTGGGCCACGTGTGTAGCGTGGCAGGGCAGGCGACGGCACTGAGTTTGCCGGGCCAATGGAGGCGGACGGGGGTGGTGGCCCGGAGGGACCAGCGGACGCGACTGCGGCTGCCGGCCCGGAGGGACCAGCAGATACGACTGGGACTGCCGGCCAGGAGGGACCAGCGGACGCGACTGGTGCTGCAGGCCCGGAGGGACCAGCGGACACGACTGGGGCTGCCGGCCCGGAGGGACCAGCGGACACGACTGGGACTGCCGGCCCGGACGGACCAGCAGACATGACTGGGGCTGCCGGCCAGGAGGGACCAGCGGACACGAATGGGGCTGCCGGCCCGGAGGGACGAGCGGACGCGACTGGTGCTGCGGGCCCGGAGGGACCAGCGGACGCGACTGGGGTTGCCGGCCCGGAGGGACCAGCGGACGCGACTGGGGCTGCCGGCCCGGAGGGACCAGCGGACGCGACTGGGGCTGCCGGCCCGGAGGGACCAGCGGACGCGACTAGGGCTGCCGGCCCGGAGGGACCAGCGGACGCGACTGGGGCTGCCGGCCCAGAGGGACTAGCGGACGCGACTAGGGCTGTCGGCTCGGAGGGACCAACGGATGTGTCACCCGGAAGCGGTAGGACGGAGGATGGACTCACCACTCCCCCACGCGACGGGATAGACACGGACGAGCCGGAGCGAATGAGATCGCGGGGAAACAGGTCCTCGAAGAAGAGGGCTTCCCGGGACTCGACGATGCAGTGCCGGGAGGGATCCCAGAAGCGCCAGGCCTTGGACTGACGAGAGACCCCAAGGAAGGTGCAGGGACGACCGCGGGGGGCGAGCTTGCCGCCCTGCTGCGGGGCGGGCAGCCACACAATGGCCACGCAACCCCAGACGCGAGCGGGGCGGAGGTCAGCACGCTGACCGCACCAATGCTGGTACGGTGTGGACTGGCGGAGTAGGGGACCGTGGGGAATCCGGTTCCAGACCCAGGTCATGTAGGCCATGGCTTCAAAGTAGAAGCCCTCGGAGAGACCGGACTCGACCCGCATGGTGCGGACGGCGTCGGCCATGGTCAGGTTCCACCGCTCGGAGACACCGTTCAGGGCGGGTGTGTAAGGCGTAGATGTCTCATGGTGGATCCCGGGGGAGGCGAGAAAAGTCGTGGCCTCACCAATGTACTCGCCACTACGATCAGAGCGAAAGCGGCGAAGGGAGCGGCCACACGCGTGCTCCGCGAGGACAAGCCAGTCCTGGATGGTTCGGGCGACATCGCTCTTCTGCTGAAGGCAGAAGACCCAGCGGTAGCGAGAATAGTCGTCCGTGAGGGTGAGGACATAGCGGCCATGCTCGCCGACAGACTCGGTGGGAAGAGGACCCATCACGTCCGAATGGACAAGGTCGAGAGGCGCGGATGCACGGGAGGAAGACAAGGGGTACGTGGACTGGTGCATCTTCCCCTGAGCGCAGTCAATGCACTCAGTGGGGCACAGGAGAGAGAAAGTCTCCGGGTCAAGGCCTTTGGCCGGCTGGGTGCGGAGCATGCTGTCTACGGCGGCAGAGTGGACGTGGCAAAGGCGGCGGTGCAAGAGGCGGGTATGCTGAGGAGAAAGCGTACCGGTGACAAACACATGGCCTGTAGCGGCCGACGGGGAGGAGACGGGAGAAGAGGAGAGGCAGGGCACATGCCACAGGTTGCCACGGGCGGTGGCGTGCAGGATAACGAGACCAGACGGACGTAGCGACACAGTGCCAACACCACGCGAGTGCACAACGTCCGTGCTCATGCGGTCAAGGGCAGTGACGGACAAGAGGCTGAGCTCGAGACCAGGGACGAAGAGGACGTCGGTCAGAAAGACGTCACCGGCAGGACCACGTAAACGAACAACGCCAATGCCACGGACAGGCAACACCTGTCCGGAGCCCGTCCGGACGCCGGAGACATCGCCTACAGGACCGAGCATACTGAAGGCCTCGCGAGAGGCCGTCATTTGATGCGTGGCCCTGGACTTGATGATCCAGGTCTCAGTGGGATCCTGGACCCGGGTTGCTAGATTGCTAACGGTCACATGGCAGCAAGCAAGGGATGCGGACGTGGTGGACGGAGGCGCGAACCGGGACTGCCAATCGTCAAGCCATGCGACGTCGTCATAGGAAGGGGTAGAGGAGACCACGGGAGATGATGCGAGAGACGAGGAAACGGGACACAACCGCAGATCAGTCTCAGTCATGCAAGGCAGGGCAGGAGAGCAGGAGGTGATGCAACTCGCACTTCCCTGGGGAGGAGGGCACGTTAGGCTGAGCTGGAGCACGATAAACTGCTCCAGCTGACGCTCACGAGAGGACGGTCCGGGAGTGTAGACCGAGTGCGGAGTGACGGCACCGGAGCCCGGGTAAGGGAGGGACAGTGCCGGCGACGGGAACAGAGGCGCCGACGGCTGTGGGTAGTACTGCTGCGGCGCGGGTGTCTGCTGGACTGGCGGAGCTGTCGGAGGGGCGAAGCTGCTGGGCGAGGTCGAAGTGTCAGGGCCAGCAGCAGTGACGGCGGCAGAGGCAAGACGGCGCTCACGCTGGTGACGCATGGTGGCGATGACGCGCGCCTCGTCCGTCGGGAGAGGGCACGTGTACCACCCGTGCCTGGGCTGGCCACAGTTGTGGCAGACCGAGCCACCGCCGCTGGACCCGGTCAACGGCTGCTGCTGCTGCTGCTGTTGCGGCAGACCCTTGCCTTTCTTGCTCCGGCTCTTCTTCTTCTTCCCTGAAGACGATGAGGTAGCAGCGGCGGGGGAGGCGACGGCCACGGAGGCGACGGCAGGGGAAGCGACGGCAGGTGATGCAAGAGCCTCTGTGCGATGGAGCTCAGACTCCTGACGAGCTTCCTCAATGCGGAGGAAGAGCTCGTATGCCCAGGGCATAAGGGTGTCCTGGGCCGCCATGGTGGAGAGGACGTCCTGGGGGTAGTGCACGAAGACGTCCGCGTACGCGCTGGTGGCGCCGCGCTTGATGGTAAGGAGCGCGAACAGAGGAGGTGGAGCAGATTTAGCGAGACGACGAAGGATGTCCTCCGCCCGCTGCCAGTAGGCAGTGACTGTCTCAGTCTCCCCCATGTGCAGGGAGTTGAACTCCCGGAGCAGACGGCTGATCTCAGCGTCGCTGGACAGGCGATGGGGCCTGGTGAGGACGTGCCATGCGGCTGCAGGGTCTGAGATGTCGCCAGAGGTAAATTCACCGAGGAAAGGCTCTAGGGCCAGGCGGGAAGCTGGAGGGGCGACTGGGACGAGGGCACGGACGGCGCGACCAGCGTCATACAGCTGGTCGGCCTGGGTGGAGTTGTAATGGAGGGTGTAGTATGCCCACAGGCCCTCACCTTGCGCCCAGATCCGGAAGCTGAGTTCCCAGCTCCGGAACTGCTCGCCGGCATGAAGCGGCGGCGGCGGCGTCTCAAAGTCCTTCTGCCTGCGGCTGGCGCCCAGAGTGGGGCCAAGGACGGAGGTCACTGTCTGCCGCTGACGCTGAGTCTGCTGCTGTGCCAAGTAGTATGTAGCAGCAGACACAGCTGGACTGGCGTGCCCTGGAGGGACAAATGGCGGCGGCGCACTAGTGGCAGTCTGGGAAGCTACTGGCTGCAGCGCTGCAAGCTGCTGCGTTAAGGCGGCGAGCTGTTGCTGAAGAGCGACGAGGGGATCAGGGTTGCCGCCAATGACACCAGTGGGCTGGTGCTACTGCTGCTGCTGCTCCTGCTGCTACTGCTACTGCTGTTGCTGTTGCTGCTGCTGCTGCTGCTGCTGCTGCTGCTGCTGCAGCTGCTGCTGCTGCTGCTGCTGATGCTGCTGCTGCTGCTGCTGTTACTGCTGCTGCTGCGGCGGCGGCGCCTCCTCCTGCTGCTGCTGCTGCTACTGCTGCTGCACTAGCTACAGAAAAGGGGGGGTAGGGGTCCCCCCAACAGAGGAGGACCCCTCCTCACCTGAGCTACCAGCCATGGTTTGGTGTCCCTTGTGTTTTTTCCTTTTTTTTCTTTTTGTCTTTGTGTTGTTGATCTCAGCAGTGGCTTGGGGCGGTGGGGGTTCTACCCACCCCTTTTGTCGTCCCCCTTCCCTTTCTCCACCTCCCTTTTCCTTTTTTTTGTTGATGACGTCAGCAGTGACGTCAGCAGAGGGGTGCTGACGTCAGCAGCGACGGTTGTTGGGGCCGCCGTCGCTGCTACTACTGCTGCTGCAGCCGCTGCTGCTGCTGTTGCTGCTGCTGCTGCTGCTGCAGTTGCAGCTGCAGCTACTGTTGCTGCGAGCTGCTGCGGCTATTGTGGCTGTTGCAGCTCGCTGCTGCTGCTTGCACACTGCTGCAACTGCTACGTGCTGCAGTTGCTGCTCGTTGCTGCTGCGAGCTGCGGGGGTGGGGTATTTTTTTGTTTCTCCTTCTCGTCGTTTTTGTTTTCGTTTTTCCTGTCACAGCGGGCAGCAACCCGTGGTCTGCTGCGAGCAGCGGGCTGCTGCTCACTGGCAGCAGCAAATTTCTGCTCACTGGCAGCAGCTAGCTAAAGCTCGCTGCTCGCTCGCTGCGAGCTGCGAGCAGCAGCAGCAGCGGCTGGCTACTGCCAGCAGCTGCTCGCTGCTGCTGCTGCTGCAGCTCGCTGCTGCAGCTGCTGCAGCTCACTGCTGCTGCTGCACGCTGCTGCGTGCTGCTGCTTGCTGCCGCTGCGGGCTGCTGCTGCGGGCTGCTGCTGCGCGCTGCTGCTGCTGCTGCTGTGAGCTGCTGCTGCGGGCTGCTGCTGCAACGAGATGCTGCGAGCTGCTGCTTCTGCCTGCTGTTGCTCCTGCACGCAGCTGCTGCTGGCTGCTGCTGCCACTGCTCGCTGCCGTTGCCTGCGGCTGCCGGTGCTGCAGGTTGTTGCTGCTGCGTGCCAGTCACTGCACCTAGGTGATGTTGTAGCGTGCGTCGTCGCCCGCAGGTGTCGGACGCCGCCTGCCGCTCACCTCCTCGCGTCACGTGTGGGGGTTAGTGCTGCTGAAAAATTTCGGCAGCATTTCCCCTGGCCCAGTGGCCGTGGGAAAAAATCTGACGCCGCCACCAGGCGGGTCAATGCTGCCGGAAAAAAATCCGGCAGCATTTCCCCTGCACTGGCGCGTATGGGAGTCCGCCGGCGTTGTCTGGCACCTGTTCGCCAGTCTTCTGCTGCTGCTGCTACGCTCTGGCTCTAATACCAAGCTGGAAAACCTAGGCAGCAGGTTGGGGCAGCAGCGTTGTTGATGCAGCGTGCGGGCTTCCACGCTCGTTGCTTAAGTCAGCTGCCCCCTCAGTCTGCTGCTCTAGAGTCTAAGTCTGGAAGCTCTGGGTTTGTTACTCAGAAACGCGCGCGCCAGAGTTAGCGCCAGAAAGCAGCTGAAAACTGAAAGTAACTGGTTAGGAATGAAGAATGAGCAACAATGGGAGACCCCTCCAAGTTCTAGCTCCCCCCCACTAGTGTAGAAGTTGTTACTCAGCTAACCAGCCAATCAGAAANGCTGCTACGCTCTGGCTCTGATACCAAGCTGGAAAACCTAGGCAGCAGGTTGGGGCAGCAGCGTTGTTGATGCAGCGTGCGGGCTTCCACGCTCGTTGCTTAAGTCAGCTGCCCCCTCAGTCTGCTGCTCTAGAGTCTAAGTCTGGAAGCTCTGGGTTTGTTACTCAGAAACGCGCGCGCCAGAGTTAGCGCCAGAAAGCAGCTGAAAACTGAAAGTAACTGGTTAGGAATGAAGAATGAGCAACAATGGGAGACCCCTCCAAGTTCTAGCCCCCCCCCACTACTGTAGAACTTGTTACTCAGCTAACCAGCCAATCAGAAAATAGTGCTAGACCTATTTTCTGGCAGGCAGGGTTTTCTCAGTGAGCCCTGCCAGACGCCCGACAGCCCAAGACCCGGGCGTCGTCCGTTTTGCCTGAAAACTGGACCACACCATAATACCAACGCTGCGAACGCAGTCGTGCGGTCAGAATCAGCTAGAAAAATAGCAGCGAAGAGTTATGGCTGCCCGAACCCGGGCAGTGCCTACGACAGTCAGTGACGCCAAGCAGGTCCACACAGCAGGGGACACGGACCCTAGGCATAGCATGACGATGCAGACGCAATGCCACAACCAGAAACAGAACTGAGTGCATGGAAACAACATCTGTAGTGGCAGAGACCACCGGCGGCTCGACCGCCGCGGAGGCCTGCCGATGGAGCTGAGCGCATCGCCGTAGGGAGGAGGCTTCAGCGAGTGTGCGTGGGCCTCAGCGCGCGTCGGCTCCACCGCGCGACACTCCAACAGCGTCGAGTCTTGCCGTCAGTCATCTGCACGCCGATGTACACAAGCCGGGAGGACACAACAGAGTACAATGAGAGATGCGCGAAAAATCAACAGCTTCTGCACGGTGTAGCTGCGTAGCTACCGATGTTGCGTTGCGCAGCTTCTGCTGCTAAAGTGTGCAGGCACGAAGCTTCACATTCCAGCAGCTACGCAACCACTGCTTCTGCTTCTATGTTGCTACGGGTGCTAGTGCTACTTCTGCTGTTGCGCTGTTGCCGCCGATGCTGCTATTGTGTTGTTGTTGTTGTTGTTGTTGTTGTTGTTTTCATCGTTGTTATTTTCGTCGTTGTTGTTTTCGTCGTTGTTGTTGCTACTGCTGATATGATGATGATGTTGCATGTTGCAACGCTGGATGCTGCTTCTGGTTGCTGTTGCTGTTGCCTGTTGCTTCTTTTGTTGCTAACTGCTGTAGTTCGCTGCGGCTGCTGCTCACTAGGGCTGGTGGTCACCGCTACTGCTACTGCCCGCCTTTACTACTGCTACTGCTCAACTGTTGCTACCGCTGCGGTTGTGTTGCTGCTTCTCCACGTCGATGCTACCACGCTATCATATGAGAGACAGCTCCTCGCAATGCTGTTGCTAGCGTGGCAACACAAGCCAGCTAGCTAACTCACTAGCACACACAGGTGGAGGTGAGAACAGCAAGGGGTTGGCTAGGGACACAAACACAAGTGTCAGAAGCTGCAAATGTTGAAATATGCAGAGAGAGAGAACATCTGAGGCCAGGACCACCTAAATAGTGTCACGGACCTAGTGGGTGCTCACACGCACGTGGCGCACAAGGGCGCTATTTTTCTAGCAGGACAAAGCAGTGGGAAAAACACGGTTTTGCCCATAGCTCCTTGCAGACAAGTCAGAACGACGAGCCGCTTGAACCAGAACGGCCGTAACGACGAGATCTACGTCCTGATAGGCTGCATGCCCATGTGCTGTCCCATAGCACGAAGCCACAAAAATAGAAGAGTCTTCTGCGTGCCGGTCGTCGCCGGCTGCCGGTCGTCTGCCACCGTCACCAGTCTCAGGGATCTGCACGTGAATGGACATGAGCCGAGGGGTCACCGTAAGCCGTATACGACACACACAACAACACTCCCCCATGACCGGAGGGCGAACACGTCCATGCACATGCAGACACTGATGCTGTACAGAGCAGGAACACACACTCAGGCGCTGCAGGCAGCAGGCGCAGCACACGCAAGGTGGCACATGAGGGATCAACCTGCAACAGGGGTGGGGCAGAGTCCCACGGAGCGAGTGGCCGCATGAAACTTCAAACGACCCAGAGCCTTGGTCAGAAAATCCGCGCACTGCCTGTCAGTGCTCAGATGGATGACTCGGATCTCACCACGATCAACCAGATCACGCACGAAGTGGTGTTCGATATTGATGTGCTTTGTGCGTGCATGGAACACACCTGAGTTCTTGGCGATGGCCTCCGCGCTCATGTTGTCACACTGGAGGATCACGGGGGGAATGGACTGATGCAGTTCACGCAACAGACGGACGAGCCAGACACACTCTGCTGCACCGGCGCCTAAAGCAACATATTGTGCCTCAGCAGTGCTGCGTGCAATGCAGCCCTGCTTCCCACTCCGCCAGGACACTGCCGTGCCTCCAATGAGAAAGATGTAGCCGGTGCGGCTCTTACCATCTGGACTCCACGCCCAATCACTGTCTGTGTACCCATCGAGCACAACGGCCACCTGCTCGCGAAAGCACAGACCGAAGCGTGCGGTGGACAGGATGTAGCGTACACACCGGACTGCAGCCTCCAGTGTTTGCTGGCGCGGAGCCTGCGAGAACTAGGCGAGCAGGTTGACAGTGAAGGCAATGTCGGGCCGCGTCGTGGTGGCCAAGTACATGAGCGAGCCGATGACTCGGAGGTACAGGGTCACATCGACTGGCTCCCCCAGGTCAGCTGGGTCATCCACCTTCAGGGCGGCCTGCCCCTGAGGGGTCATGGGCGTGGAGGCCGTGCGGACGGCAGTGAGGAGGTCGGCAAAGCGCTCCCCCACCGCCTCTGTGTAGCGTCCCTGATGGACACGTAGTGTGCGGCGGACACGGTCGCGCACAATCTCCATCCCCAAAAAGACAGAGGCCTCACCAAGGTCTTTCATCTTGTAGGCCGAGAGGAGAACGGCCTTGGCAGCGTTCACTGCTCCCAGGTCGGGCGAGGCGATCAGAAGATCGTCCACGTAGACAAGGATGGCAGCGAGCGGTGCTGGGAACTGTGAGAGGAACATGGATGGGTCAGCATCACTCTGAACATACCCAGTGCACCTCAGCGTGCTGGTGATCTCCTGATTCCAGCAGCGAGGTGACTGTTTCGGGCCGTACAAGGCTTTCCGCAGCCGGTACACGCGACCGGTACCATCCTCAAATCCGGGTGGCTGGACCATGTAGATCTCCTCCTCAAGGTCCCCATTCAGGAACGCGTTGTTGACATCCATCTGATGGAGTTCCCAGTCGTGCTGTGCCACCTGGCTCAGCAGCGTGAGCATGGTCGTCATCCTCCCAACAGGGGCAAAGGTCTCAGTGTAGTCCACGCCAGGGACCTGAGAGAAGCCTTTTGCTGTCAAGCGCGCTTTGTAGCGCTCCACAGAGCCGTCTGACTTGAGCTTCTTGCGTAGAACCCACTTGGCCTTGATGGCCTTGCCGTTCTTTGGCAAGTCCACTAGCTCAAAGACGCCGTGCTCGCGGATGGCATCGGGCTCAACCTGGCAGGCAGTGCGCCACTGCTAAGCGTCGGGGGCTGACAAGGCCTCAAGCAGACTGGTGGGATCGGGAGACATCAGTGGTGCACTACGTGTAGCGAGGGCATACGCCGCAGAGGGAGAGTCGACTGTCACCATGGACTCAGCGGCGTCACGCGCGAGTCGATGCTCATGAGCAAGTAATACCACACTAGTGGCACAGCCAGGGTGAATCTCAGCGAGACCGCGAGCATTTAGGCCGAGGGCTTTCATGCCCGGGTCACCGCTGACGACGCTACGCGTGGGGCAAGGGCGGAGACGTCCGCCGGGTGCCCGTGTGTAGGGGTCCGACGGGGAAGGAGCAGGGGGCGCTGCCAACGCACCAGCCGGTGTGGACTGCACGACCGGCGCGCCACTCGAGGCCGGCGTGGCCTCAACAGCTGGGGACGGGCCCATGGCAGACGCAGGCACGTCCGCGGCCAGAGGCAGGGACGGCTCGGAGCCAGAAGCGGACGCGGACTCAGGATGAGGCTGAGCCGCAGACGCGGAAGGAGCAGGCAGAGCCTCGGACGCGGCAGGAGTAGGCAAAGCCTCAGATGCAGAGGCAGACTCGGACACAGACACAGACATGGGCAAGGGCGGAGAGCCAGGGGCAGAGGAGTGCGCCGCAGATGGGGTAGGGTTGAGGGTGACGGTGGGCACAGCCTCTGGGGACAACCCCTGGGGTGTCGGCGACGGAGTGAACGTACTGGCCGGGGGCACTGTGCCAACCGGGACAGGAGCCTCCCCCACACTACGGGGCCTGACACACCCAGGAGCATGAGCAGCGCACAGAGCGTGGATGCGGGCAAGGTCGCGGAAGGCAAGATGCTCGAAGAAGAGAGCATCTCGTGACTCCACGATGCGGCGACGCTCAGGGTCCCAGAACTGCCAGGCCTTCGACCGCGGGGCGACGCCGACGAAGGCCCAGATGCGGCCGCGCGGGGAGAGCTTGCTCCCCTGCTGCTCCGGTGTGAACCAGACGCAGGCAAGGGAGCCCCAGACGCGAGCCTTGTGTAGGTCCGCGCGACGCCCATACCACAACTCGTAGGGCGTGCGGTGACCTGGGAGGGGACCGTGGGGAATGCGGTTCCAGACCCAGGTCATGTATGCCATGCCCTCAAAGGCAAAGGCCTCAGGCATGACACTGTCGGCGCGCATGGCGCGGACCGCATCTTCCATGGTGCGGTTCCAGCGCTCGGAGACACCGTTCTGCTGGGGGGTGGCGGGAGCAAAGAGGTTGTGGAAGACACGGAGCTCGGTGAAGGAGCGAGCCATGTCACCGAGGTACTCGCCGCCACGGTCCGAGAGAAAGGTCTGAAGGCGGTAGGGAGAATGGCGTTCGGCCATGACCAGCCAAATGCAGACCGCAATGGCTGCATCGCTCTTCTGACGCAGGCTGTAGACCCAGCGCATGCGCGTGAAGTCATCAGTCAACGTCAGGACGTAGCGACCGCGGTCCTCCTGAAACTGGATAGGGAGCGGACCCATGAGGTCGGAGTGGACAAGCTCCAGGGGCCGACGAGCCCTGGAGACAGATGCAGGATAAGTAGACCGGTGAATTTTTCCCTCAGCACAGGCCAGACAGTCAGTCGTGGGCGGCGCCTCAAAGGACGCTGCATCAAGACCGAGAGCAGGTTGAGTGCGGACCAGCCTATCGACAGCCCCCAGGTGCACATGACAAAGACGTCAATGCAGGAGGCGGTGGTGCTCGGGGGACAGAGCACCAGCGACAAAAACACGGGCAGCGGAAGAGGGAGGTAAAGGGGATGCACTCGTAGAGGACCCATCAATGTGATACAGATCATCGACAACCGTTCCACTGAGGACGGTCTCCTCGGTGTCGCGCACAAAGATGCGAGTATCAGCAGCCGTGTGCGTGACACCGAGGCCCATCTTGGTGCAAGCACGGACAGACAGCAGGCTGAGTTCCAGATCAGGGACAAAGAGGACGTCGGAGATGTATACGGGACCAGCTGGCCCGGTGAACTGCACAACCCCAACACCCTGGATAGGGACCTCATGGCCGACTGCAGTGCGAACAGAGCGAACAGTGCCAACGGGATGCAAGACGACAAAGGCGTCACGACGACACGTCATGTGATGGGTGGCACCAGAGTCCACGACCCATGTGGCATCTGTGACCCGTGTACAAGGGGCAACGTGGCACTCGGCGACGGAACAAGGCGCGGCAGCAGGTCGCTCGGCAGGCGACGCGGCAANATCGACGACCGTCCCACTGAGGACGGTCTCCTCGGTGTCGCGCACAAAGATGCGAGTATCAGCAGCCGTGTGCGTGACACCGAGGCCCATCTTGGTGCAAGCACGGACAGACAGCAGGCTGAGTTCCAGATCAGGGACAAAGAGGACGTCGGAGATGTATACGGGACCAGCTGGCCCGGTGAACTGCACAACCCCAACACCCTGGATAGGGACCTCATGGCCGACTGCAGTGCGAACAGAGCGAACAGTGCCAACGGGATGCAAGACGACAAAGGCGTCACGACGACACGTCATGTGATGGGTGGCACCAGAGTCCACGACCCATGTGGCATCTGTGACTCGTGTACAAGGGGCAACGTGGCTCTCGGCGACGGAACAAGGCGCGACAGCAGGTTGCTCGGCAGGCGACGCGGCAAGACGAGCAACGGAGCGTACATGAGACGCATGCAACCAAGACACGTCATCGGGTCCGTCACGCGCACACGGCTGGGCATGGGGACTACCACAGGCATCATCACACAATGACACAGACAGTCCACAGGCAGTAGGACCCCTCGACTCAGTCAACTCACTCGCACCTCCCTGAGATGAGCGTAGGGCGAGAAGCTGGTGCAGCTCGGCGATCGTCCTGTCGCGTTCGGCGAGCGCCTGGTTGCGAGGATCCGCGGAGGAGCCTGCTGTGGCGGCGGACTCCTCTGGGACGGCTGCGGTAGTGGCGGTCGAGCGGGCGGTCGCACCGGACGTCTGGCGCATGCGCGCCTCGTGCGCCTGCTGCAGCCCACGGGTGACCTTGGCCCAATCCAGTGGGCGCCCTGTCAGGCGAGTGCAGTCGGGATAGCGATGGTCACCACCGTAGTTGAAGCACACGAGCCGACATCCCGTCGTGCTGCTAGAGCCGCTGCTGCTGCCCCCGCTGCTGCTGCTGCCATCTCTGCTGCTGCTGCTCCCGCCGCTGCTGCTGCGGCTGACACTGCCAGTGCTGGTGCCGCTGCTGGTCCCGCCGCTAGAACCACCACCGACGCTTTGTGGCCCTTCTTCCCCTGAGCTGGAGCCGCCGTTGCTATAGACGGCGGGGAGGGAGACGCGGCGGCAACTGCAGCTGAAGCGGTGCTGCGGCGAGCGCAGTTCGCGGCATCCATGCCTGCGACATCCAGAAAGTGGAGAGTGGCCCAGCGTCGCAGGGTCCCGTCGCTCGCCATGTCGCGAAGCAGTGTCTGGTCGAAGTTGCTGAAGACGCACGCGTAGTCGGGGTGGATGCCGTAGAGGATAATATGGAGGGCGGAGTATTGCACAGGGGCGTCGTCCCCTAGATCCTTGTACAGCTGGATCGCCCGGCGCCAGTAGTCGGCTGTAGACTCCTGAGCAGTCTGGCAGAGAGTGTTGAAGTCGGCGAGGCGCTGGGACGTCAAAGCCAAGGTGGCGCCCTCAAACAGAGTGACGGCCAGTGCCCACGCTGCAAAAGGGTCAGCTCCTGAGCCGGTCAGCGAATCGGTGGTGAAGTCCGGGGCGGCCTTCATCAGGCCGGAAGCTGCGCGGACTGCCATGTGTGTTTGAGCGGGGTCAGACGCCTGATACGGTGCGAGGTAGTAGGGGAGGACTCCCTCGCTCATGGCCCACATGCGAAAGCGTGGCTCCCATGAATTGAAGTCGTTCCCAGTTCGGAAGACGGGCGGATCCGACTCAAACCACTTGGGCGGCTTGACTGTCGGAAGAGCAACGGGTGAAGTCAGTGCGGGACCAGGCATGGAGGAGGCAACCCCCTTGCCCAGGCGGGCCCTCAGAGCCAGTTCCTCAAAGCTCAGAGGGCGGCGAGATGAGCTCAGGCCGGCGTCGGCGCTGGAGCTCGTGCCCTGGAGGGCGGCGTTGGTCTCACGCGCTCTAGGACGGGCCTCCAGGTGGATGAGGCGTGCTCGCAGCATCTCCTCCTCACCCTCCTCACCAGAGTCGGAGAGGGTCTCTGCAACCTCGTCTGCAGCGCCACCGTGGACGAGATGGTCTTCGCTTGGGTCTGCGGACGGGTGNGGGCGGATCCGACTCAAACCACTTGGGTGGCTTGACTGTCGGAAGAGCGACGGGTGAAGTCAGTGCGGGACCAGGCATGGAGGAGGCAACCCCCTTGCCCAGGCGGGCCCTCAGAGCTACTTCCTCAAAGCTCAGAGGGCGGTGAGCTGAGCTCAGGCCGGCGTCGGCGTTGGAGCTCGTGCCCTGGAGGGCGGCGTTGGCCTCACGCGCTCTACGACGGGCCTCCAGGTGGATGAGGCGTGCTCGCAGCATCTCCTCCTCACCCTCCTCACCAGAGTCAGAGAGGGTCTCTGCAACCTCGTCTGCAGCGCCACCGTGGACGAGATGGTCTTCGCTTGGGTCTGCGGACGGGTGCTGCTGCTGCTGCTGGACCTGCTGTTGTTGGGGCAACAAACCCCTGATCAGGTCCTGCAGCTCGGCGACCTGCTTCGTCAAAGTGTTGCGGCTCTCCGCCTGTAAGTCGGCCAGTGCGCGTACTTGGCGTGCCAATGTCGTTGGGCTCGGCGGCCACTGCTGCTGCTGCTGTTGCGGCGGCTGCTGCTGTTGCGGCGGCTGCTGCGGCTATCACTACTGCTGTTGCTGCTGCTGCTATAGTGGCTGCTGCTGCTGCTGCTGGGGCTGCTGCTACTGCTGCTGCCGCTGAAGTGTGATGATGGCGGTGGACGACGTTGGCCGCTGACGGTGCTGCCCTCGACAGCTGCGTTGGTAGCAGCGCTGGAGGGGGTAAGCTTCGGCATGGCGGAAGGCCCCCCCCTTCCCCCCCCCCTTTTTTTTGTGTCACTGCCGTGGAATGCTGCTGAGGAACGCCTCCGCGGAACTCCTCCGCGGAATGTCTCCGCGGCCCTCCTCCGCGGTACGCCTCACCGCGGAAGTTCACCGCGGGTTACCGCGGGTTATCTCGAGCTGAGTGCACCGCGGAAGGGTTGTCCGCGGTTGTGCTGACGCGGAGTACAGCAGGGTGACGCGCACCCCCACCGCGGTCGTGCTGGTGCGGAACGCGGCGGAGTGCCTCGAGCTGTCGGGGCACCCGGTCGGTCCGTTCCGCGATCACCGCATGGCTGCTGCGGCTGGCGACCGGTAGATCGCCGCGGAACGGGCGCGGACTCGCGGTCGCCCCAGCACAGTGGGGCACCGCCGTGGCTGTTCCGGGACTGTCGCGGAACGGCGGCGGTGGAACGCCGCGGAGCAGTGGAACTCCGCGAAGCTGCGACGGTGCCGTCACCGCGGAGTGGCGGCTTCGGAACACAGGGTGCGACGTCGGCAGATCCGCGGCACCTGGTGGCGGGTTCCGTTGCGGACGCAGAGATGCCGCGTCCGCTACGGAGACCTCGTCGCCGCGGAACACCGCGGAGTTTCCGCGGAACGGCTGCTGCTGTCGCGGAACGGCCGCGGAGCTGCCGCGGATATAAGAAAAGAATGGTGGGAACGGTGGTGGGTCCTCCCAGGACCTCTCGCCGAGACAGGGGGCGCTGCTACTGCAGCTACTCAAGACAACGGCTGCGGTCGCTCACTGCCACTACGGTCGCTGCGTCTCTGCTGCGCAGCTGTGCGAGCACTGGCTCGCTGCTCTGATACCATGAGAGACAGCTCCTAGCAATGCTGTCGCTAGCGTGGCAACCCAAGCCAGCTAGCTAACTCACTAGCACACACAGGTGGAGGTGAGAACAACAAGGGGTTGGCTAGGGACACAAACACAAGTGTCAGAAGCTGCAAATGTTGAAATATGCAGAGAGAGAGAGAACAACTGAGGCCAGGACCACCTAAATAGTGTCACGGACCTAGTGGGTGCTCACACGCACGTGGCGCACAAGGGCGCTATTTTTCTAGCAGGACAAAGCAGTGGGAAAAACACGGTTTTGGCCATAGCTCCCTGCAGACACGTCAGAACGACGAGCCGTTTGAACCAGAACGGCCGTAACAAAGAGATCTACGTCCTGATAGGCTGCATGCCCATGTGCTGTCCCACAGCACGAAGCCACAAAAATAGAAGAGTCTTCTGGGTGCCGGTCGTCGCCGGCCGCCGGTCGTCTGCCACCGTCACCAGTCTCAGGGATCTGCACGTGAATGGACATGAGCCGAGGGGTCACCGTAAGCCGTGTACGACACACACAACAACACCATACTGGTGCTAATGCTTGTGTGGCAAGGGCAGTAACTCACACGCTATATGCTACGGCGGGTCTCAAGAGCGTGGCTGGAGCTGTGAGTCTCACTGCTGCTGGCAGTGCTGTGTCTCTGCTGCGTAGCTCAGCGAGAAGAGTCTCACTGCTCTAATACCAAGAGAATGTTTGTGTAAGATTCCAAGCCCTTTTCTCGTTGATGTGGAATCTCAGTCAAGTCAGCTGATGCACTAGCATGCAAAGCAGGCGCAAGAACATTAAGGCTCTTACTAGGAGAGACTTGGAGAGTCTTGTAAGCTTCAATAGCTCTGAAATGTAGAGAGAAATGGTAACTGACGAGCACACAACGTCATTAGCTGTGGCAGCGCATTGCGGGTGACATACGTGGTAGTGGTTAGTTTGCCCTGAAACCCAACCCAAAACAGTTGTTCTGTCTATAACCCTTGCGCACAAGCATCCACATGCAATATCGACAACCTGCAGATGTAGAGTCTTGAGCTAGACGCAGTATTATACACATGCATGGATTCGGCAATGACAGGTGGACGTACGCAAGACATGCACATCGAGCGGAAGAGCCATTCCATGTCCGTGAGGAAATAATAGAGAGTACAGAAGCACTGCAGGTCCTAGCAGGCGTTTGGGACACCATGGGATCATCTGCTGGTGGGTGAGCCATCACCCAATGTCTCTCCGACTCCGGCTGTCTTCGTCAAGGATATGCGCTGGTATGAATGCAGCTGAGTGGTCAGTACAAGCTGTGCAGACAGAAGGAGATTGCTCACACCATGAGAGGGTTTAGAATGATAAGGTATGGGAACATGTGCCTTTGGAGGCCTCCTTCTGTAAGGTGGCTTACGCCAGACAAATTCACGTGACTCAATGCCAAACCTACCTTCATTGACAGTGTGGTGTAAATTGTTGGCACACCAGGTCCAACATACAGAATGCTCTCTGTTCCATGATTCCTTTGTATCCCATCAGTGTAACAGAGAATGAGGCACTGCTATGTGACATTTGGGAGGCAGCCTCTGGTTTCATCAACAGTCACATTGTTGTGATTTGTGCCGTCTCTGTACAGTTTACTGTGACCACTCGGCCGTGTCCATACTCGTGCAGATCCCTGAGGCAGGCGGCCCTGGTGACACCGGCGCGGCGACAGGCGGCGGCCTACACGTCTGGAGCTGACCGACTACTGTTCCAGAGCCCCAGATGTCACCGGGACTCCTTGCTGTGCCTTCTACGTCTTGCAGGCGCCTTTCGGCGGACTGGGCATGAGGCCCATTTGCATGTTTTTGCATTATATACTCGCTGTCAGTCGATGGATGCATGCATGTGACCAGTCGTTGCGTGCGTCTTTTGATTCTGCACGTCTAGGTTCAGACGGCATAGGATTTTGACATGTGTGCGCAGAGTTACGGCCAAAACAGTGGTTTTGGGCCGGTTTTAGGACAGCTCTTGGACTGCCGCGTGCGACACCCGCCGTGCGCCGCGGCAGGTATTTATGCCCTGGACCTGTCAGTTGTCATTTCTCTCTGCATTTACTAAGCTATTGAAGCTTATGAGACTTTGCGCGTCTCCCTAGCCTGATCCTTGCTGTTTCTTGCACCTGCCTGCTTGCTAGTGCGTCAGCTGACTGGACAGTGTCGCCACGTCAGCAGCAGCAAGGCTAGGAAGCTTCCTAGCAGTTTCTCA
>SZWC01003876.1:14540-35831 GCA_023375785.1 Penium margaritaceum | reverse complement strand
GGGGGGGGGGGGGGGGGGGGCGTTGTCATGAGCAGGGTGGAGATGGCAGTGCCAGGATTCGTACCTTGACAATTCGAGAGACCCTGTCAAAAATGTTCATCTCTGTGCCCAACGCGCCGCCTGCGCCAGCCGCGCAGCTGCTCCCGCGCTGCACAACCGCAGCTCTGAGACCACCATCTGCCCACCCAAGACACACCACACCACGTGGCATGGCACAGCATTGCATACTTGTGTTTTCACCATCTGGCACAAAGTAGAATCCAAGTCCTGCAATTCCCTACAGACTCGTCTGATGCGCTGTACCCCCCAAAAAAAACGCAGGAGGTCCAAATGCCACAGCATAATTTGACCTTCTCCAGTCCGTTTGTCCTCCAGACCTACCCGTTCCATCGCTGATTACAAAGAAGCGGCTTCCCCTGAGATTCCCCTGAGATTCCCCTGAGATTCCCCTGAGATTCCCCTGAGATTCCCCTGAGATTCCCCTGAGATTCCCCTGAGATTCCCCTGAGATCCCCCTGAGATTTACCTGAGATCCCTGAGTTTTTCATGAGATTCCTGTGAACAGTCTCTCATGGCAAGAGAACTTATAACCCGACATCGTGGTTTGGCTGCGTTACAGCAACTTCATGCGACCACCCAGATCCCCGAGTTGACAACATGCTGCCTGGACAGCACCATTGTGCTGGGCCGGTGACATTGCGCTTAGCCAGGAAGATTGCGATAGAAAATTAGGATTTTGTGGACAAGTACGTTTCTGTTGGACAAGTAGGATCGCGCTGGACCAGAACAATCGTGCGGCGCCAGTAGCATTGCCAGGTCGGCGCGCCGCCCTCACTGCTAGCAGGTTGCTGCATGGAAGTAGGAAGATAAAACCTTTTTTTCCAACTTGTCAGGCCTAGAATACCGACAAGTGGGCACAACACATCGCAGGATTTGCCAGGCTCAATGACGAGGATCAGGCGGCAGCTGTGTGCCAGCCCACCCAGCTGACGGTGAACGCAGGACTGGAACTCAGTAGGCCACGCGACGCGTGCCGAGCACCAGCCTCAAGCACCCAGTGTACGCTCTCCAACAGCCGGCACAGCAAGCCCCTACGCCCAGCCGTCTGAATGGATCGCGTGAGTCTGGCAACTGTTTCTTAACGTAGGTGCGAAGGCACGCTTAGTCGCCATGTTGCCGACAAGAGATGTGAGATATCTTGAAACCGGTTGAGGACCTCATCCAGTGACTTCCGGCGAGCTTGGGGGCCTTGACAATTTCGCAGGCAGCCGTTCACCAATCACAGTAGTCAGGGGAGAGCGGTCAAGCAGTCAAGCAGTCGCCCGCATCCCACACACTTCTCAACGCCTTCCTTCCTTCCATCTTCCTCTACACCATGTCTGTCCTCTCCTTCACCCCAATCGCAAGCGGGGCGGGCAATGCCGCACGCCAAATGCGCACCCTTCCACAGTCCACACAGGACCGTGAGCAACGCAATGCTTTTCGTATGGCGAACTCTTGCCGTCCCATCACCAACCGCAAGTGAAGATGTTGGCCACTTCGTGCAGGCCAGTAGGGGGGAAGCCGTTGTTTGAGTTTGATACAGAGAGGCCGAGAAACACCCAACCAGGATGGTGGACGATGGCTATGGACAGCGCTCGCCTTGACAACAAGTCACGAAATAGCATCAGGCAGTAGGCGACAGAGGTCACCGGCATTTTGCGTCTGGCGTCTGACCGTGCGCATGGCATGGTAAAACGCATCTGTGCAGACACATATGGACGGTCAACACATCCGTCCCGTTCCTTGCATCACGCAGAGGAAACACCTCCTGAGAAGGGGGGCGGACGGCTGAAGAGCGGAGAAGGGCGGACGGGAACAGCCAGCGCGTGAGATTAGAGAGGCGCGGAACACAGGGAGGAAGAGGATGAGAAGGAAAATGGGGAGACGAGGCAGCGGAGCAAGGTCATACCGCGCCCTTGGAGGAAGGCGTTGCTGCTGCCGCCGCACTGTACGCTGTTGCCGGCAAAAGAAGACCGGATCCGCACGGAGGTTGGGGGCGCTGCCGCTGTGCTGGCAGAGCCACTGACTGCTGCTGCTTGCAGACGATCCAAAGATGCAGCCGGGGAGGCTGAAACGCAGGCGGCGTAGAGCGCCATAGCGACTGTAAGTGTGATGGGTGTTCGGCGGAGACGGCGAGCACCGGCGGGTAAGGCAGCGACGTGAAGGCAGGAGGCACACAGCACACTGAAATGTGAGGTGAGCAGACCACAAAACGTAGTTGACAGATGCCTCCCGACACTTGGCCAGAGAGCAGCTTGGATCGCGGTGGAAGCGTATTGCAAGAAGACAGATGGCACTTGCAGCCGGTTTCTACGAAGCTCAAGCGCCACACCATCTTGCAAAATCGGCCCCACCGGGTTCGATGGCTCATGCTGCAGGGATCCGTCTCAAACCGCAGCTTTCATCATCGCAAACCAAAAGTGGTGATGGGTGAGCGGCTGGCATTTACACCCAGTCAAGGCCGTCAACCAGATTGCTTGTGGCTGGACCCCTCTCGCGTCTCCCGTCTCCCGCAATTCACACGTGCGAATACCAGCTCCAAGAGGCTGGCGACGGGCCATTAAGGCAGTCGTCCCGGTTGCGTGCCATCGCGGGCCACCGACTGTCATCCATGCCCCTCCCTCCCTCGCCTTGGGAAACCCATCCAGATGCGGAGGAAGCATCGGATGTGGCGTGAGGCCAACGCAGGAGTGGCAGGCACCACGGCAGAGGAATGTCGATAGTCATGGATGGGGAGAGAGGCACTGGGCTGGATGTGCAAGGATGGTGCATACACGCAGTGGACAAGCCAACCAGCCGATGTGCCAGGGTAGCTGCAAGTTACCTCAAACGAATGACGAACGCGTCCCAAGAGGGATTGTTTTTCCTACCTCTTGTGGTGACCGACTGAGGCGGTAGGGCAACCTCAACACCAAGGGGACATAGGGTTTGAACCCGGTCCATGATGGATTTTTTGTTTGAGGCGGGGAAGTTTCAGGGGTTTTCCACCGAATATTTCAATATCTTACTTAAGAATAGTCGGATAAATCTTTTTCAATGGATTTATCAGGTGATGAATGCATTTGCAAAGTCATCTACTACAATTTTGAGCTTGGCCTTCGTCCATTTTGACTTGTTTTGTGAGATTCATGTGGATAAAAACAAAAAATACAATATTGAAATGGTCTTATATATGGGGGAGAAATTTTTCTTCCCACCCTTGCCGCAAGATAAGTTGAAAGGGTGAAGGATGGAAGATTGACGAAACTAAACAAAATGCTTTTTATATGAGGGGACCAATGAGGAATTCCGGGGTGGAGGGGTTGATTTCATGAAAAAAGGAGGTGGTGTAGAGCAGCGATAACAATAGCCGGAATAACGCAGAGGATAAAACAATGTCCAATTACTTCTTTTTACAAAGAAGCACGTGAACGCATTGGATTCCTTCCAGATTAAGAAGGCCTTCCAACACGCATCTTTTTCTATATATCATTTTCTCGAAGATCAAGTGGAAAACTTTGTGTTTGGCGCAGAGTGACCTCTACTTAATGGATGCATTGAAATGGTTTTCCCTCCAATTTTCTTCGTAGGATGGGAAGAATATATGTCGGGCAAGCAGGTTGTAAGATTTTTTTTCAGCCCATCACCCCACCATATCTCAACATGTCTTCAAAACATGGCAAGAGGAAAGCATGTAACTAATAACCTACCATGTGGCTTCTTCACCTTTGCATACAGAATGATATCTCATTACCTTGATCTGGCTCCAACACACAAATATCTCCCCAACTACTCTCTGCCAGCACGAACAATAGCATCTCCACCTTGCATCCTGGTTTCATGATACTAAGAGCATCACAGCCGTGTAGATTACACCCATTCTAGTCGCTGAGATGGCTGTTAGTCACTTGCACATGTGAGGTAAGTATCTAGCTAGTCCAACATTCATTGTGTGTCGATGATTCGCACATTAACACTTCCTCGTGGCCCACAATCGACGACGCACACCAAGATAGGCCCAATGACACCATGTATGACCAACGGGGGGAGAAAAATGAGTGTGATGAACAATGGGATAATGATGAATGCAACACAACAATAACGCAATAGCTGGACATGTCTGCACATGTCATCCAGGCACATCTCTCCCCCATGAAAAACTGAAAACATGCAAAAAGGCTTTGAACACTTTCAAAAGTTGCTCATAAAGTTAGAATGCCGCTGTTGTGTGTTGACTCGAATGACCTTCACATTGCCCAATGCATTCTGCTCCCGCACAAAGTGATTTTCAACATTAACGTGCTTGATGTAAGTGTGATGCATGCTGTCACCCTCAACGATGTCCTTTGTGCTCTGGTTGTTGCACTGGACTTCTATGCTGTGAATGGGCACTTAGCTACTGTAGGAGCCAACATAGTGAGGCACTCTTGAATGCTCCATCTCCGAGCACCACATACTCTGCCTCATTGGAACTGTGTGCACCACGGTCTTACATGCCACTCTTCTAAGAGAATGACGTGCCACCTATTAGAAAAGTATACCAGCTCGTGTACAAGTGTCAGTGCCATTGGCCTAGTCACTGTCCCTTTGCCATTCGATCGCAAGCAATGGTTGTGCATGATAACGCAATCCTACTCATGTTGTGGAGAGGGCGTATTACATAAATTGTAGTATTGTCTCCAGATGTCACGCAAGTGCACAATAGAGGAATAAGGAAGGACGTTTATTTTAGAGGTGATGTTTGCCCATGCGGTGGTGGTAAAATTCATGGGTGACTTGATGATCACGAGGAGGTCTGTGACGTCAACCACCCCTTCCCAGTTTGGATGCATGTAATTTCCCCAAGAGCCTTTGTCCTACTCATGTAATAGTATTGACCTAGTGGGTACTAGCTCAAGGATTGACGCAAATCGCTTCCCTAGGCTACAAATATACGCACCCTTGTGGGTGTACAACATGCAGCCCAAAAATTTATGCTCGATGTCCATGCCCAAGAAGATGAGCAAAAGACTAAAGTCCTTCAACTTATATAATGAATGTACCAAAGCCTTCACCTTTTGCATGGCGGCTAGACTGGATGACACAATGAACTAGTCTTCCATGTAAACAAGGATCAGAAAAAAGGGGATGGATGGTGCACGGAGAAATTACTAAATTTTGCTACAGCGGTAACCACCCTCCTTCAAGGTTGCGGTGAATACCAGATTCTAGCACTAAAGCGACTGTTCGAGGTTATGGAGGTTCTTTTGCAACATCTAGATACCGTCCATAGTGTAAGTGAATTCTTTTAGATGCACCAGACAAACCTTGCCATCATGCCCGCCTTGCAAAAAGGTGTTGTGCACATCCACTTACTCAAGCTCCCACTCATGACGAGCGACCAGGATGAGTAGGGCACAAGTGGTGGTGTATCATACCAATGTGAAAAAGTGTGTTCGAAGGCGATGCTAGGCACCTAGAAAAACCCCTTCATCGCGATCAATGGCTTGACCGGGCAACAGTGTTGTCCAGTTTTAGTTGTTTCTGTACACCCTACGAGCGAAGACTACCTTGGGACCTTGAGAGAGGCCTATCAGCTTGTAAACGTCATGTTCTTTCAAAGTGTCCAGATCTAGAAGAAGTGCGATGGAGCCGATGACTTTGCCACCACAATTGTAGCAGAAGGCTAGGACCAAGCGCCGATAGGCACGCTCAACATGAAAAATCCAGGAATGAATGAATAGATAAACATTAGTCTTGGGTGGCCCTGGAATGAAGGATCAATAAGCCACCCAATGCACGAACAAGGGGACTCCATAGGTGAAAACTGTGCCAACAAAAGATAAGACAACAAGGTGACAAGACTGCATGCTAATGCTTAATCCATGAGACACTCTCCAAGAGACTCCCTTGACTAGCACCCGATGACTCTCCACACAGTGCACTTTTAGACATGTAGCACCTCTGCACATTGAGTCATACTCTCACCTTCCTAGTTGTACAAGAACAGACGGAGAGCAAGAAACTACTCCAGTTGAGGATGGAAATCAACGAATGATCTAAAGGAAAAGCAATGGTGACAATGGGGGAACTATAGCAACCCCTTGACGGATAAGATGGAAAGAGTAACTATGGTAGTATGGAGGCAGGTGATGGAGGGCCCACATAGATGGGAGCTCCAAAAGGCATCAGCCAATCCCAAGGATAAAGGAGAGGAGAAGAACCTAAAAAAGCCGCTTTTGCCTGTGCCATGGAGCTGACAACTCCTGGGCTAGTGACTATGGCGGGTGAAGAGGAAGCTACAACGAAGCCTGCTATGCGTGCTCAGAGATCACACATTGTAGAATCCATACGCGCGTCGTTGGCAGGAATGGGACACTTGAGTACTTTTTTGTTAAGGAAAACACAGTTATAGCATACAATAGTCCCAAAGTTGAGGAGGAAGAGGACCCCTTGAGTTTCCCTTGTCCCTTATCCTTTTGTTTTTCACATCCCTGTGTTACGTGAGTGGTGTAATGAGGAGGGCTAAACACAATGTCAAAGAGAAGGGAATTGTGTCGCCGGTCTTCCTAGCGGCAGATTTAGTGCATGTGCTTGTTCTAAAGTCTATTCCGCAAGGCATTGAGGTGTTCAACTGTGAATTTCAATGGAGTACCAACCCCCCCGGATGAGTTAGAGGCACATGCATGTTGTTGAGGAGCTTGATCTTGGAGGCCTGAACCTCACATAGGAGATCGGATGTTCCGGTGAGAAGAACGAAAGACATTTGACCAGGTGTGGCCTTGTCCAGCTCATGCAACACTCTCAAACCTCGCGCCTAATAGATATGAATTGTATGGTTAGTCGGCCTGATAAGAATATTGCATTACACTTGAACGTGATTTGCACTACCAGGCTAACGATGGTGGAACAACAGTGTACCTGTGTGTATGTGTCAACACGGTTGGCTGGAATATGGATAGCAGGGTTTGTGGCATAAGTTCCAACCTTATCGGTGAGATGTCCAGTGCCATTGTGATGAGCGTGTGAGCACGGGTGGACTGGCATACGTAGGCACAAACATGGAGATGGTAGCATCATTAAAGATGTTCCCCCCTCAGCCCAGACACTACAACACACCTCCCAAGTAGAGAAGGTGTAGCTTGTCATGTAGGGTGGAGGCTGCGAAAAAGGTCATGCTAACATATTGGAAGAGCAGTCCCTTGAGTGGCAAGGTTTGCGGCAGAATACATTGCGGTGCACATAATGCCATTGAAAACAAGAGTGGCGGTGTTTTCTACAGACGGGGCATGCATATGCAGCAAGGCAATGGTTACAACCTCATTCATGAATTTGGTGCGGTCATCTTTGCCGGGTTTGAGATACTAATCAGTGGTACACAAGGCCTCGTGAGCTATTTGCAAGACACATTGTATCTCCATGATGATGGACTCGTCGTCTCCAAGAATGGTCACAGCTTGCCACTGTGTTGAAAAGATCTTGCCGAGCTTCCCCCGTCCCAGTGAGTATGGGGAGATCATCCTTTCATAAAGAATGGTCTTCATTGCAGTACATGACAGCAAGATCTGAAGGACAATGACAGATACAGGATGGAACAAAAGAAAGGCAAGGGACTGTTGTACTATGTGAGGAAAGTACGATGATGAGGTTTGGTAGAACTGTGAAGGCTATTGTTGTTTCAAGAATTTGGAGCTCCATCACTCGGGCTTGTGCGCCAGCTGTGGCTCCTGATTGGTGGTAGCCTATACATCAACCTCAGCTACTGAGCTGAAGTAGAGACAAGCCACAGTGTTGGAGGCTGATTTGATATAGGCTGTGGATACAAGTGCCACCGGATTGAACTGTTGCTTGAGTAAAACAAGCACATCTATAACTTCTAATTAATGGTTGTTCCAAGCCTCTGCTACTAACTCTCGACTATAGCTACACTTGCAATGACTTAGATTACCACGGCCGCCACTTCCTCAACTATGAGTGCAGCCAGTCTGGCCACGGTCCATAGACCAGACCGGTGATGTCCATAAGGCATCATCCAGCTCCAGTGACACGCACACCACACGGTATCCCCCTCCACAGCTAATACAAATGATGCAGCACAGCCTGACCCAGTGCGTTGGTCGCAGCGTAATGTCGCAAGAGTCAACTACAGACAGTTTTATCACATAGTTGGTCCGACTAGCATTGAAACACCCCTCACAGACCCATAGATAGTAGAAGAGGCAAGGGGTTGTCTTGACATGACAGAGTGGGAAAAAGCGATGGCCGATGACTTGAATACCCTGCTCGAGCATGGTGTTTATAAGCTCGTCCCGCTCCTACCAGGGCGGAAGGCTATCAACTTGAAGTGGGTGTACAAGGTCAAAAGGGACTTGCATGGCCTCTTGGAGAAATACAAGGCACGTCTCATGGCCAAAGGCTTTCACCAAGTACCTGGTTGAGAATTTACAGACACTTATGCTCCAGTGGACAAGTACACCTCGAGTCGTGTCTTACTTGGGGTCGCAACCCTCGAGGACTGGGAGGTTCATCCAATGGATGTGAAAAATGCCTTCTTGAATGGTCCCTCGGATGAGGAACTGTACGTGGAACAACCACCAGGCTTTGAGGACGACACTGACCGAGTGTGGCTTCTGTTGAAAGCATTGTATGACTTAAAGCAAGCACCACGATGTTGGAACAAGGAGATACATCACACGCTGGAAAGCGGGGGGTTCATGCAAAGTATCTTAGATCCATCCTTGTTCATTTGCTGGGTCAACGATGTTCCTGTTGCTCGCATTATGTATATTGATGCTCTCTTGATCCTCTCCCCTTCACTTTCCCTCATCCGGGTCACCAAAGCACTACTCATTGTGCATTATCGGATGACAGATCTAGGAGAGTCACACAACTTCCTAGGCATGACAATCACACGTGATATAGATACACGCACGCTCACTCTCCACCAGGGTCAGTTCATTGCACAACTGACAGCCCGGTTTGGCTCCTTGGTCCATCATCTTCCACTGCAACACTCTCCAATGAGCCCCGACGTGTATGCTCACCTTATTGATACACATACCATAGACTATGGTCCCGACACTGATCCTTCCCTTTACAGACAGATCATTGACAGTCTTACCTACCTCTCCTCCACCACAAGACCCGATATCTCATGTGCTGTAAACACCTTGGCCCAGTTCAATCAACAACCGTGCACAACACACCACAAGGCATTGCTCAAGCTGCTGTGCTATGTGTTTGACACTGCATTGCTGGGTCTTGTCTTCACTCCCGGCACAGACATCTTGATTGATGGATACTACAACAGTGATTATGCACGATGTCGGGGCGGGTATGTGTTTTGCATCTGGGACACAATTGTCTCTTGGCATAGTGCGAAGTAGTCATGAGTTGCACAAAGTGTGGCCGAGGCAGAGTATATGGCGTTGGGTGAGACAGCGTGTGAAGCCACATGATTGTGCAAACTACTAGGGGAACTGGGCATGACTACGGGACCCATATTGCTCCATAGTCACAACTCTACTCGCCGTCGCATCACAACAAATGACGGTGTGTTGCACCCATGCACGAAGCAACACCACTTTGTATGTGCGGCAGTGGAAGCTGGCGTGGTGCAAGTGTGTGGTGTGAGTGGCGATGAGCAACTCACATACTTCCTCACCAAAATCCTACCCTCATCAACTCGTCTTGTACAACTCCATCAACTTGGCTGCATGCATGCAAAACCCTCGGCCAAGGGGTCGTGATAACCTTGTGTATACATTTTTTGCCTTGTGTATGGTTGTGGATGTGTAGTGCATGCGGATCCGGCGGTAGGTGGTGATCCACGCTAGACGTGAAGACATCTTACGATGTACGACCTTCCTCTCCTTGGTCGCACCGTCATGTGTCACCCGCCGGCCTAGTCTAGTCCTAAACTACAACATCCATGTCTTTTTCGGGTCGAGGGCCGAGTTCGTCCTCGACCTCGCTGTTTGCCGGCAAGCCTCACTCACCGGCCAACGGGTGAGGCCCGACTAGCGAGCCTCACCCGTAATGGGGGGTTCCCCTGTTACTCAAGGACTTGCACATTTTTGTTGCATCTACACCTAGATCTAGACCTACCATGACCGTTTGACCATCATTATAAGTGCGGTTTGTTGTTTTGGAATCGTAGCTCTCTCATCAGCGTCAAGACCAAGGGCTGGTTGAGTTTGAATGAGCTTGGACAAAGTGTCGGAGCTCCCATGGCAAAGGCGACGATGTAACAAGCGTTGGTGCTCTGGGGAGAGAACACTTGTGACAAACACATGTGCAAAAGAGAGAGGGGGAGAAGAAACAGAGGTAATGCAATGAGACACATGATATAGATTATCAACAACAGAGGCACAAAGCACAATGGCACATGTGTCAAGAGCAGTCACTATTGCAGAGTCAGCAGAGTGCTCAACAGTGAGATCCATCCTTGTGCATGCACAAATAGGGAGCAGGCCAAGCTCAAGAGCAGTGACAAAGAGCACATCAGAAATGTACAAGGGGTGAGACGGACCATCAAACCGCACAACCCCAACCCCCTGCACAGGCAACAACTGACCAGACCCTATGTGAACGGACCGAACGGACGCAACGGGACCTAGCACAATGAAGTCACTACGACGACAGGTCATGTGATGGATGGCACCAGATTCAATGATCTAGGTGCCACTCGGCTCATGACCAGTCGTTGACACTGAGCAATATGCTACAATACACTGTACCTCTGCTGGACGCGTAGCAGAGGACTCAGGACAGTGATGAACATCATGGGTCTGTGACTCGTCGAGCCAGTCAGTACTGCCAGGGCCATCCTCATTGCAAGATGACTGAGCTCCACCACAAGCATCACGACGGAAAATAGACACAGTAAGACAAGCTATCTTAGGACCACTCGGTTGTGACAACACACTCGCACCTCCTTGAGTACAAAGCACCAACAGTTGACAGAGCTTCACAATCATGTGATCCCAAGGGTCCATATCACGACTACCGCCTGATGAAACGGATGCGTTTGCCTCTGTCGAGGTCGCGGCACGCCCCGTCCATGTGTCACTCGAGGAAATCCACTACATGTACACTGCCTGAAGGCTGCACATGATCCAAGTCCAATCGAGAAGCTGCTCACACTCCGTGTAGCAGTGAGCACCTCCACGGTTATAACACCGTATAGATTGTCCATTACCACTACTTTCTGGCTACTGCTGTTGCTACGGTTCCTTCCACTGTCACTTCTTCCCCTTCTTCTTCTGTACGACAGCTACAACACCCTGAGTGTGGTCGCTTGGGGTAGAGGAGGAGGAGGAGGAAGCGGTGGAGGTGGGAGTGTTAAGCTGGGACAGAGGTGTAGAAGGGGTCACAATCACTACTACAACTAGTGGAGTCTGTTGATGGGCAATGGCAGCCTCATGAGCCGATGTGGCCTGGAGGAAGTAACGATGGGTCAAAGGAAATAGCTGTAGTGACTTTGACAACTTAGAGAGAGACACACGGTCGTAGGAAGGCCAGGCGCCCTTAGAATGGGCCCACATTTGAAATAAGGTCTCCTAGCAATCGGAGCCCTCATCGCTATCATAACAGGGTGGAGGTGTCTCAAAGTCCTTCGGTTGCTGCTCCGTGGAGAGGGCGACCTCAGGCTCGGGAGACGGTGGATGGGGTATGAGGAGCCCACCAGTGAGAGAAACACCACCAAAAGTGAACGCTGCTAAACGACGTTCCTGATCCTGACGACAAGGTCGTAGAGTGAGAGATTGTGATCCTAGATGTAGCTCACGGGTACGCTCCTCAAGCACACCAATCTCGTGCTCGAATGTGTCTTCCTCTATCTCCTCCTCATACAAGGTGTCAACTTGTGATGAGGGGTGCTAAGGCCACAGCGTTGTGTGGGGCGTAAACTACTGAACAAATGGTGCAACTCCAGACGATCCTCTTGGTGGCTTTTGTGAGGCCCCCGAATGACCTCGTAGTAGCTCCGCAATCTCCTACAATGCATTGGATTGCGTCGGACGTGTCGGGTTGCTGCTGCTGGCGCATCTCATCCTGCGATCGACGAAGCTCATCGATTGCGAGTGACTGCGACTGTGGACTCATAATGTCCAAAGAGGAGGAAGAGGAGGGGTCTCCTAGTCCTATCCCTTGTCACGCCCTGGCAGCATCATACTGCTTAGTATGGGGTCAAAAGTGAAGGCGCTCCGAATAGGAAACTGGCAGCATTTCTTGAGGAGTTGAAATATTGAGATGGATTGACATTTTGACCTGAAAATATTGACATCAACACAACTGATTGTCAATGGTTTTTACGCTAGCGAAAAAAATGCTAGCATTTTTACGCTGGTGCATTTGATGCCAACAGTTATTTTTGGAAGTCACACAGACTCCGCGTGATTTGTGGGGGTGATCGCGTCACCCGTGACTCACTGCTGCATAGGCAATGTGCAGCCTTGTGCAGCTTTTGTGTAGTGCTACACATATTTTACACGGCTACATACTCCTAATGCGCAAGAACAACGCTGCGTAACCTTGCTACTATTGCTGCGGCCGCCGCCACTACTGCTTTGCTGCTGCTATTACTTCTACCGCCGCTGCTACGCTGCTGTTGCTACTCGCGGCTGCTGACGTCACGACTGTTGATGCCGTGGCTGCTGTAAGCTGTTGCCGCCGCTGCTCGCTGCCACTGCTCGCAGCCAGTGACGTGAGGTGCTACGAGCTGATTCTCCCATTTTTTTACAGATTGGCAGCCAGACACGGCTGCTGCCCCCACCCATTACTGCTGCTGCTCAGCGTGGCTGGTGGAGATGGTAACTTTTGCAGCTCACCCAGTGAGGTGGTGGAGATTGCGTGGTGGTGTCACTGCTACAAATGACTGCGACGGGTCAAAGGATACGGCGGCAGCGGTGACTCTCACTGCTGCTGTCGGTGCTACGTCTCTGCGGCACACCTCAACGAGAGAGGTCTCGATGCTCTGATACCATGAGAGATTGCTAAGAAGCTTTGCTAATCTTGTTGTTACTGACGTGGTGACACTGTCTAGTGAGTTGGCGCATTAGCAAGCAAGCAGGTTCAAGAAACATCAAGTGTTAGGCTAGGGATACACGCAAAGTCTCATAATCGCCAATAGTTTAAGCGCCAATATTTTAGTAATACAGAGAGGGATGACAATTGAAAAGGACACATTATAAATACCTGCCGCGGCGCATGGCGGGTGACGCACCCAACAGTGCCAGTTTGTCCTAAAACCGGCCCGAACCCAGTATCTTGGCCATAACTATGCACCCAGGCATCCAAACGGAACACCGTCTGAACATATAGATGTAGAATCTTAAGCCGGACGCTACGACTGGTCACACACACATGTCTGGCATCAATCAGGAGACCGACAATGCAAAACATGCAAATCGGGCTCAAAAGCCAATCCATCGAGAAAACTCGAACGACTACAGAAAAATTGCAGAGCATTCTAGCAAGCACCCGGGACGTCGTGGCAGCTTTCTAGCAGCTGCTGGTGGGTGGAGCCACCACCCGTCGATGTTCCGGCGCCAGCTGGATCGGCATAAGAGATCTGCACAAGCATGGACACGGCTGAGTGGTCATATGAAGCCGTTCAAATAGACGGGGACGACTCACATCACAACAGTAGGAAGCAATGCTGAGTCTGTCTACAGTGATAAACAACACTGTTTTTGGCCCAAGATGTTGTTTCTCGACTTGCATGGGGACCAATTGTTTGTTTTGTGCATCGTTCACGGCTTACGGTGACCCCTCGGCTCATGTCCATCCATGTCCAGGACCTTGACACGGCTGCGGCTGCACAAGACTGGCGGAGCACATGTTTCTATTTATTCAGATCTTCTTTGAGATTGGGTGTAGGCATGCAGCCTACTGTTTCGTAGCTCTCTTTGCCGTGGTTGTTCTGGTTAAGACGGACTGGCGTTCTGACATGTCTTCAGGGAGTTATGGCCTAAAATGTGATTTCCGTCATTCTTTGGCCTTCTTTAATATGCGTGCCTGTATGCACTGTGTGTGTGTGTGTGTGTGTGTGTGTGTGTGTGTGTGTGTGTGTGTGTGTGTGTGTGTGTGTGTGTGTGCGTGTGTGTGTGTGTGTGTGCGTGTGTGTGTGTGTGTGTGCGTGTGTGTGTGTGTGTGTGCGTGTGTGTGTGTGTGTGTGCGTGTGTGTGTGTGTGTGTGTGTGTGTGTGTGTATGTGTGTGTGGTGTGTGTGTGTGTGTATGTGTGTGTGTGTGTGTGTGTGTGTGTGTGTGTGTGTGTGTGTGTATGTGTATGTGTATGTGTGTGACTGCTCTGGTGCACTACTTGTGCTTTGTGGGGCTCATTTCTCTCTCATTGCATCGTTCGCAGTTCGGACGGGCTGATGTGTTTCGCTAGCCAGACCCTTGCAGTTGGTTTCTGAGTAGCAAGACTGGGTGCATGTCAACATGGTGTCAGAGCGGCGAGGCACCCCTCGCTGGTTGCGCAGCTACAGCAGCAGCAATGAGAGTCACTGCTGCCGCTGTCGTTCCTGGCACGCTTCCACACCCTTGGGAAATTGCGCCGCCACCGTAGCAGCAGCAGTAGCAGCAGCAACAACAGCCGCAGGGGCAAGGGTTTCCTCTGCGTCACCTATGAAGCTTCGTGGAAGTTGGAAGCAGGTCGCATCCACCGCCTGCCTGCAGTCGAGAGAGTAGGAAGGCCTCAATCTACCACCGTTTCTTGCGTTCGAGCACTCGTTAGAAAGCTCTGGATCTCAGCTTTCTAACGCCACCAATCACACTTCATTTGGTGGTCTGTAACCTCCAGCACAAATGGACATGCATGCAGATGTGGCCAGTTTCTGGAATTCGGGCTGGAAAGAAAAAAGTGATGTTCTTGCACTTTTCTCAGTTTGTTGGGCCCGAAACCACCACCATTGAACTCGTCACGTCTGCACGCATCATTGCTGCAACTTTCACCTCATTCGGAAAACCGTTTTGCTGACGTCATCATCTACACTCAGCCAAATTATTGGCTGAACCACCATATCTTCTGTGCTTCTCAATTCCTCAAGAACTGGAGTCAGATTTTCAATTGGATATCTCTTTGTTTTCCCTCTCGTAGTAGGGAGTGACATCCCTCCTCACCATTTCACCAATCGCAGCAGTAGCGGTGGCAGCAGCGGCAGCAACAGCGGTACCTCCGGCCACCTCACCCTCCTCTTGGGTTTCTTCTTGGACACCCCTCTATCCTCTTGCTGGGCTCCGCTCCTTGGTCCTGGTGTGGTTTTGGGGGTTGGGACAGGTCAGCGGCATCGCTGATCGACAAAGGCACCCCCTTATTATATTTCCACGCCCACTGGGGAAGGGAAAACTATGCCAATTTTTATTTCGACCGAGCAGCAGGCAGCAGCCATTCCGAGAGCGGCCAACAGCAGCACCAACGCCGGCACGGACGCCGGGAGAGGCAATGCTGGGGTGGTTGATGAGGGATCGTCGTCCAACTAGGACTCGCAGCCTCCCAACCCTGCCACACTGGCGCGCACCGTGCGCACGTTAGAGGAGCAGCACAAGGAGAGCCAGACAAAGCTGACGGTGCAGGTGACTGACCTGCAGGACCTCCTTCGCTAGTTGTTGCCCCTACAACAACAGGAGGTGCAGTAGTAGTAGTAGTAGTAGTAGCAGCAGCAGCGGCGACAGCAGCTTCCCGACGCCGCATGCAAGGACAAGCGGCCAGTCGGCAGTGTCGCTGCCGATGTCGATGCAGCCCTCCCTGCCCTTCGTGGCTACTTCCCTAACTCCAATGCAGATTCAGGAGAGGAGGGCAAGGAGGAACTACTGCGTAAGCGCCTCCTTCGCCTGGAAGCACATCGCAAAGTACGTGCGTCGAGTGCCGCACAACAGAGCACCGACGCCAGTGGCTGCTCCGGCCAGGGCCCCTCACGCCTGCCAGTGAGCTGTGAGGAGTGGGCTCTACGGGCTCGCATGGGCAGGGGAGTTGCATCCTCCATGCCCGGGCCCACACTTGCACAGGCTGTTGCCCTGTAGACGGCCCGGCCGCCCAAGTAGTTTGAGTCGGACCCCTCCATCTACCGGGCGGGGGACAATTACAAAGCCTAGGAGCCTTGCTTCCGCATGTGGGAAATGAGTGAGGGGGTCCTACCCTAGTACATCACCCCTTACCAAGCGTCCGACCTTGATCAGGCGCAGACGGCGGTGCGCGCCGCCTACGGCTTCCTGAAGGCCACTCCTGACCACACCAAGGACTTCAACCAATTCCTTGGTAAGCCGATGACCGGCAAGGGGGCGGACCCCTGTGCCGCCTGGGCGCTAGTCGTCACTCTTTTCGAGGGCGCCACCTTGGCGCTGACGTCCCAACGCCTAGCGGCCTTGAACTCCCTCTGCCAGGGCCCCCAGGACTCCGCTACGGAATGCTGGCGGTGCGCAATTCAGCTCCATGAGGAGCTGTGTGACGATGGCCTGGCCCAGTACTCGGCCCTCAACACCATCCTGTACGACATCCACCCGGACTATTTCTGCGTCTTCAGCAGCTTCGACCGATTACTTTTACGCACGATGGGGAGCGATGTGACGCTGCTCCCTTGGGAAAACATGCATTTCCTAGAGGTCACCAGTGTAGATGCAGTAGACCGCGCTCGCCGCAACATCACCTCATCAGCCGTTGCAGTTGCCTCGCCGTCAAACCTCTCCTCTCCCTCGCCGAATGCTACTACAGTGGCGCCAACTCAGGGGAAGAAGGGCCGCAAGGCGGCTGTAGGTGGCAACAACAGCAGTGGCTCGAGCGGCAGCGGGAGGAGTAGTAGCGTCAGATGTAGGAACAGTAGCGGTAGTTGCAACAATAGCAACGATAGAAGCAGTAGCAACTCTGGTGGCAGTGGGAGCCGGCGGCTCCTGTGCTACAATTGCGGCGGCGACCACCGTTACCCAGACTACACATGCCTGACGAGCCGTACGCTGGACCGGGCCAAAATCATGCGTGGGATGTAGCAGGTACACGAGGCGCGCATGTGGAAGTCGTCATGTGCCACCGCCCGGTCATCAGCAATGATTGCTGGCACCCGAGCGACACCTGCAGCATCAGCGACTCCCCCGACCAACTTTTGTGACCAGACGATCACCAATCGCGACAAGATGATCACGGAGCTTCACCAGCTCCTTGCGCTGCAGTCATCGCAGGGAGGTGCGAGTGCGTTGACTGAGCCGGGAGTCCTACTGCTTGTGGGCTGTCTGCTGTGGTGCTTGATGATGCTTGTGGTGGGGAACATGTGCAGTCCTGTTCACGTGCTGATCGAGATGACCTATCATGGTTGCATGTGTCTTACATGCGCACCGCAGTCCGCCTCGTAACACCGTCTGTTGAGCGTCCTGTATCTGCTCCCTTTTCTATCGCCGAGTGTCATGTTGCCCCATGTGCACGTGTGATGGATGCCACCTGGGGCGTTGACTCTCGTGCCACCCACCACATGACCTGTCGCCGTGCCACTTTTTTCATCCTATATCCCATTGTCTCTGTTCTTTCCGTACGCACCACAGTTGGCCACGAGGTCCTTGTACAGAGTGTCGGCGTAGTTCAGTTCCACGGGCTTGCGAGTCTCATGTACACCTTCAACATCGTATATGTCTCCGATCTTGAACTCAGCTTGTTGTCCGTTCATGCTTGCACTAAGATGGGCCTCGGTATCACGCACACAAATGCCGATGCTCGCATGTTTGTTCGTGACACCCAGGAGACCTGTACCATGTCACCGGATCACCCGAGTCCGTTCCCTCCTTCTTCTCCCACTCAACATGCCCGCGTCTTTGCCGTCCAAGACTCACTGTCTGCCTTGCGCTGAAGGTAAAATACACCGATCCTCCTATTTCCTGTCAGACTCTCGGGCTCTGCGGCCCCTGGAGCTCGTCCACTCGGACCTCATGAACCCGTTGCTCGTCGAGTTTCAAGAGGACCGTGGCCGCTATGTGCTGATAATCACAGATGACTTCATCCGCATGCGTTGGGTCTACAGTCTGCGTCAGAAGATCAATGTTGTCTTCACTGTCCGCATCTGGCTCGTCATGGTGGAACGCAAGTCTCGCCAACCTCTCCAGACCTTCTGCTCTAACCACAGAGGGGAGTACATCGGGGATCTGCAACGCCATTTCTCCAAGCATGGGGTCTTCCACGACCTCTCTGCTCTCGCCACCCCCCAGCAGATCGGGACGTCGGAGGGCTCGAACTGCACCATGGAGGATGCGGTCTGCTCTATGCACGCTGATAGCGACATGCATGAGCCCTTTTTCTTTGAGGGCATGGCGTACATGACCTGGGTCTCAAACCGGATCCCGCACGACCCTGTCCCAGGCAACTGTACACCGTACGAGCTATGGTACGGCCACCGCCCTGACCTGCAATTGGCCCGTTTCTGGGGCTCCCTTGCTTGTGTCTGGTTTACCCCGGAATAGCAAGGGAGCAAGCTGTCTCTGCGGGGCCGCACCTGTGTCTTCGTCTCTGTGGCCTTGCGGTCTAAAGCTTGGCGGTTCTGGGACCCTGAGCGGCGGTGCATTGTGGAGTCCTGGGATGCTGTCTTCTTTGAGCATCTCACGTTCCGCGACCTTTCGCGTATCCATGGGTTGTGCTCCGCTCATGCCCCTGATTGTGCCGGGTCTCGTCGTGACGGGGAGATGACTGTCACGGTAGGCCCAGTACCCCTGGCCAGTGCTATCACTCCGTCGTCGGCACCCCTTTCGGTGCCCTCATGGGTTGTGCCTGACAGCGCCGCCGGCCCTACGCCGACTAATGCCCGCACCCCCTCACCCCCATCAACGTCGGATTCTAAGTCTGCTCCTTCCCACGAGCCTACGCCTATGTCTGAGCCTGAGCCTACGTCGGAGCCTGAGCCTGTATTAACGTCTACGCCTGCGTTTGTGCCTGGGTCTGACCCACCCCCAGCCGCCGAGCCTACTGCACAGCCTGCGCCATCCTCTACTACCGTGCCTGACGTGCAGCCTGAGCATGAGCCTGCCTCTTCTCATCCATACACACGGGCACCTGGCGGTCGCCTACGCCCTCGCCCTCCACAGACGGCTGACAGTGGTGATACAAGCAAGCCCCTTTGCCCTGGCCTTGCACGCATCGTCGCCAGCGGTGACCTAGGCACAAAGGCCTTTGTCTTGAGTGCTTGAGGTCCACCCTGGCTGTGACACTTGTATGGCATTGCTTGCCCACAAGCGAGTCCTCGCTTGTGACTCTGCTGAGTCCATGGTCACCATCGGCCCACCCTCTGCAGCGTATGCCCTGGGCACTCGAAGTACGGACCCGGGGTCTCCAAACCCCAACACGTCGTCTGAGGCACTCGTAGCACCTGATGCCAAGCTGTGGCATGCTGCATGCCAGGCTGAGCTCGACGCCATTCGGGAGCACGACGTCTTTGAGCTGGTGGACTTGCCGGAGAACCGCAAGGCGAAGTGGGTTCTGCGCAAGAAGCGAAAGCGAGATGGCTCCGTGGAGCGCTACAAAGCCTGTCAGACAACAAAGGGGTTCTCTTTGGTCGCTGGTGTTGACTACACCGAGACCTTTGCCCCTGTTGGCCGGATGACGAAGGCTCTTACCCTGCTGAGCCAGGTGGTCCAGCATGACTGGGAGCTCCATCAGATGGACGTCAACAAGGCGTTTTTGAATGCCTCCCTTGAGGAGGAAATCTATATGATCCTGCCTCTCGGCTTCGAGGATGGCACCGGTCGTGTGCACCTCCTTCGGCCTTAAACAGTCACCGCACTGTTGGAACAAGGAGATCACCAACACGTTGAGACGCGCTGGGTACGTCCAGAGTGACGCTGACTCATCCCTATTTCTCTCTTAGTCCCCAACACCTCTCACTGCTATTCTGGTCTATGTGGACGATCTGTTGATCGCCTGACCTGACCAGGAAGCATTGAACGCCGCCAAGGCCGGTCTCTACTCGGCCTACAAGATGAAGGACCTTGAAGAGGCTGTTGTCTTCTTGGGGATGGAGATCGCGCGGGACCGCGTCTGTCGGACACTTCGTGTCCATCAGGCACAGTACACATAGACAATGTGGGAGCACTTTGCTGACCTTCTAACTGCCGTTCGCACTGCCTCCACTCCCATGACGCAGGATGTGCAGGACGCCCTGAAGGTGGATGACCCAGCTAACCTGGGGGAGCCAGTCGACGTGACCGTGTACCTACGAGTTATTGGCTCGCTCATGTACCTGGCCACCACGACACGGCTCAACATCGCCTTCATTGTCAACCTGCTCGACCAGTTCTCGCAGGCTCTACGCTTGCGGACACTGGAGGCAGCTGTGCGGTGCGTGCACTACATCCAACCTATTGCATGCTCCGGACTCTACTTCCGAGGGTAGGCATTCGTCGTGCTCGACGGGTACACTGAGAGTGATTGGGCTTGGGGTCCGGATGGCAAGAGCCGGACCGGTTACATCTTTCTCATCGGGGGAACCACTGTGTCGTGGCATAGTGGGAAGCAAGGATACATTGCACGCAACATTGCGGAGGCAGAGTATGTTGCTCTCGGTGCCAGGGCCGCTGAGAGTTTATGGCTTGTATGTCCACTACATGAACTACGTCAGTCGGTTCTCATTGTGGTGCTTTGGTGTAACAACATGAGCGCGGAGGCCAACGCCAAGAACTCAGGTGTGTTCCATGCACGCACGAAGCACATCAATATCGAGCATCACTTCGTGCGTGACCTGGTTGACCGTGGTGAGGTCCAAGTCATTCACGTTCACACGGCTCTTCAGCGCGCTGATTTCTTGACCAAGGCTCTGGGTCGTTCGAAGTTCCATGCGGCCACTCGTTCTATGGGACTATGGACCGTTCCCGACGCAGGTTGATTTCCCATGTGCCAGCCTGCATGTGCTCCCCTTGGTGCCTGCATCATTCGTGTGCATCATGCCATGTACAGCATTAGTGCTAGCATGTGTATGGATGTATTTCGCCCTCAGTTCAGGGGGGAGTGTTGTCATGTGCGTCGTTCATGGGTTACAGTGACCCCTTGGCTCATGTCCATCCACGTGTAGTGCCCTGACAAGGCTGCGGCTGCATAAGACTAGGTGTACTCATGCAGCCTACCGTTCCGTAGCTCTCATCGCCGTGGTCATTCTGGTTTAGACGGCCTGGCGTTCTGACATGTCTGCAGTGAGTTATGGCCTAAAACGTGGCTTCTGCCACGTTTTGGCCTGCTTGAATATTTGTGCATGCACGCGCTGTGTGTGTGTGTGTGTGTGTGTGTGTGTGTGTGTGTGTGTGTGTGTGTGTGTGTGTGTGTGTGT